>JASPKZ010006842.1:0-90000 GCA_030220185.1 Diploptera punctata | reverse complement strand
AATTTTGTTTTCTAAAGATTCCATGTGTAATTCTTCTAAGATGTCTTCATTTTTTTTGTGATCTAGTAGTGTGTATCCTGCAGTCCTCCGAAGATATCTCATTTCAGCAGATCTAAGTCTCTGTATATCCTTCTGTTTCAACGTCCATACTTCGCTACCATACAAAAGAGTTGGAAGAGCCAGTGTTTTGTACACTTTCAGTCTTGAATGCTTTTGGACTAACTGTGGCTTGAAGATAGAATTTATTAACCCTAAAATTCTTAAAAAATTAGATATTTTTGCATTTACATCCTTTTCTTCTTCATATGAGATATTGCATCCTAGATATGTAAAATTATTCACCTGCTCCAAAATTTTATTGTCCAGTACAATTTTACTTCTGACAGGATCTACACCTTGAAATGCCATAATTTTTGTTTTTTCTGTAGATATCTTTAACCCATATTCTTCTGTAATTTTGTTAAGTTCATACAGACCTTTCTGTAGATTATCTTCGGAATTTGCTATTATTATTTGGTCATCTGCAAACAATAGGGTGTTTAATTTTCTATTTTCTGATATTCTTATTCCAAATTTATATGTTTTGTTCCAGCAACATATTACTTCATTGATATAAATTGCAAAGAGTGTTGGGGATAGGGGGCAGCCTTGTCTCACACCACGATTTATAATTCCTTCTTCAGAAAATCTGTTATTTAATTTAATCTTTATGGTGTTGTCTTTGTAAATATTTTGTATGTTCTGCCGAAGTAAATTTGGTATATTTCTGTCTTCCAATATATTTAAGAGTTTTGATCTCTTGACTGTGTCGAATGCTTATTATAAAATAAAACTCTTTTTTAAGGTTTATACGATTTTCTTATTTATTTTATTACAAATTCGTTACAGCTGTTTCAGTACTTTGCACCTTCTTCAAACGAATGAATTTTGTACTCAAGTGCGTAACAAGTGTAACTATGCAACTGAATGTAAACAAAAACAGTATAACAAACATTCTCTTATTATAAATTTAAAAGAGGTGACTCATCCAGTGAATACAGTTGGGAATTTAACAGCCTATTGTTCTTCTTAAGAAAGAATTATCAGGTGTATATAAGTTATAGTGTGGCACATGCAGCAAAGTCTATATAGGTCAAACTGGAAGACCCTATATGTTTCGTATAAAAGAACATATGAGAGAATATGACAGAAATGTAGATACTTCAAAATACGCTAACCATCTACTTTAATACGATCATTGTTTTAATTCAAATTTTAAAGTTTTATACGTTTGTAACAAAGAAAAAAATCTGTATCCGTTAGAAATTGTAGAAATAAATAAATTGAAGAAGACCAATAGGCTCTTGAATCCCCAACTGGATTTAAATGTATAATCTCTTTTAAATTTATAACATAATGTTTTTTTTTTTTAAGTGATCCCACTACAGGCCTCAGGAGGTCCTTGGGGTAGTAGGAGGTTAGTGCTCCCACTTTTTCTCGACAATCGGCACTTGATGTCAGCCGGGTTGTCAGCCCTGCGTGACGGCCGCCTTTACCCCAGAGCAAGTGTCTGGTACTCATTTCCGTTAGAGGCTGAGTCGACCCCAGGGCCGTAGTGCCGCCAGAAAGTTTGGGCCAGTTTAATAATATTTTTACGCTGTTTTTGTTTACATTCAGTTGCATAGTTACAGTTGTTATGTACTTGAATGTACATATAATAACTCGAGATCGTATTATATGCAACATACCAAGCTCGAAATATGCAAGAAAATGCTTAAAATATGCATGAAAATTTCAATATATGCAATACCAAATAATGAACAAAAACATAATTATTACTTTATTATATATTTGATTTCTAAATTGACATAATAATTAGTATTTTCATTATATATGTATTAATATTATCATTTATCAGTGGTTTGCACTGTTTGCAATTTATATCAATGAAGTTATATGTTGCTGGAACAAGACATATAAATTTGGAATAAGAATATCAGAAAATAGAAAATTAAACACCCTATTGTTTTTTTTTTTATTAATTTAACATTTCTCAATGAAAGATAAATTATATTTGAAGAGAAAAATCTTCGCCTAGACCGAGACTCGTACCCGTGACCTTTGGCTTTCATTGAAAAATGTTAAATTAATAATAAAAACATCATTAGAAGCCTTACTTGCTTTATAGAGTAATGTTAAATTCCCAATAAATGTCTTCTTAACAAAGAAGCCGCCATTTGCAAAGATAGAAACAATGGTTTCAAAAGCATTTGGTGATAGGGAATTACAACGTATATAAGAGAAAAATTTGCGTCTAAATCATAACTCGCCTCGGTAGCTCAGTTGGTAGAGCATTTGGCCCGGCAAGCCAAAGGTCACGGGTTCGAGTCTCGGTCTAGGCGAAAATTTTTCTCTTCAAATATAATTTATCTTTAATTGAGAAATGTTAAATTAATAATAAAAATATCATTAGAAGCCTTACTAGCTTTATAGAGTAATGTTAAATTCCCAATAAATGTCTTCTTAACAAAGAAGCCGCCATTTGCAAAGATAGAAACAATGGTTTCAAAAGCATTTGGTGATAGGGAATTACAACGTATATAAGAGAAAAATTTGCGTCTAAATCATAACTCGCCTCGGTAGCTCAGTTGGTAGAGCATTTGGCCCGGCAAGTCAAAGGTCACGGGTTCGAGTCTCGGTCTAGGCGAAAATTTTTCTCTTCAAATATAATTTATCTTTCATTGAGAAATGTTAAATTAATAATAAAAACATCATTAGAAGCCTTACTAGCTTTATAGAGTAATGTTAAATTCCCAATAAATGTCTTCTTAACAAAGAAGCCGCCATTTGCAAAGATAGAAACAATGGTTTCAAAAGCATTTGGTGATAGGGAATTACAACGTATATAAGAGAAAAATTTGCGTCTAAATCGTAACTCGCCTCGCTAGCTCAGTTGGTAGAGCATTTGGCCCGGCAAGCCAAAGGTCACGGGTTCGAGTCTCGGTCTAGGCGAAAATTTTTCTCTTCAAATATACCCTATTGTTTGCAGATGACCAAATAATAATAGCAAATTCAGAAGATAATCTACAGAAAGGTCTGTATGAACTTAACAAAATTACAGAAGAATATGGTTTGAAGATATCTACAGAAAAAACAAAAATTATGGCATTTCAAGGTGTAAATGGCCTAAATTCGTGAATGTACTATGATGATGATGATGATGATGATGATGATGATGATGATGATGATGATGATGATTTATCAGTGGTAAATGATAAATTATCAATCAGTATCAGGCAAAAGTATTGTTCACAAATTAAAATTTTCTGAATTTCGCTACTATTGTAAACAGAAACAATCAGGTACTGTTCTATATGTTCGGTAGTAAGGTTGTGTCTTCGATCGCTCAAAATATGTTTATAAACAGAAAAGGACCGTACCACGTCAACTGAAATAATTGGGCTGTATTTGAATTTGGTTGATATTTTGACACTTAGGCTATTATTTCTGGCAAAAGCTCGCCCGTCCCATTTATAAAACTATAAATTTGACACAAAAGTTCAAAGCCTGGGTTATCGATCAAAATGTTTTGAAACTTTTCCTTAAGCTTGCATGGGAATACCTCCGGGAATGAGTTCAGTTGACGGATTTTATCCATTAACTGAATAGATTCAATCAACCCCAAACCTTGAGTTCAAGCTTTTTAATAGTTGCAGGTATATGTGGAAATCTTCTTCTTCTTCTTCACTTCCTGGTTTAGGCAAGAGTTGCCTGTTCCGTCTTCACTAATAGATCTAAGACCATCTCTTCCGAGGACGTCCGATATCTCTTCTTCCTCTTGGAAAACAATGGAAGATTTTAATTGGCTATCTACTTTCTTCCATTCTTTCTACATGTTCTTTCCACTCTATCTTGTTGTTAAATATCTTTTCTTTTATGGAGTAGATCTGCAGTTCTTCATGGATATCTTTGTTTCTTATCTGGTCCATTCTAGTGCAGCCTTTTAATCTTCTAAAAAATTTCATCTCGGCTGCTTGGATTTTACTTTCTTGTTTGGTAGTGGTAATCCAAGATTCACTCCCATACAAAAGGACAGGGACAGCCATTGTTTTATAAAATTTTAATTTTGTTTGTTTATGGGCTTTATTATTCAATGTTCTATTTATTGTACCACAAATATCTTGAAACTGATGTGTTTTGTGTTCAATATCTTTTTATCATAGCCATAGCTGATGTCACATCCTAAATATTTAAAGTGGGATACTTGTTCAATAATCATCATCATCATCATCGTCCTTTCAAGTATTAGGCCCAGTGGCCCGTTACGGTCTCCCGCCATCTCCGAAAAGGTCGACCCACAGATCTTCTGCCTCGAGGAATGTAGTGAAGAATTTGTTTTGGTATTCTGTGACGATCCATGCGCTGAATATGGGCTAGCCAATTGTTTCTATATTCTTGGAGGTATTCAGATATAGGTACAATGTTCAATAATTTCATCTCTAATTACTATTTTTGCACGCAGAGTATTTCTTCCACAAAATGCCATTACTCTTTTTTTTTACTTATTGAAATTTTAAAATTATAATTTCTACATATTGCATTTAGTTTGTAAGCAGCCAATTGTAACAGATCTTCATCATGGTGTAGTAAGACTAAATCATCGGCGAAAAGTAAGTTATTAATACTTGAGTTATTGTTCAATCTAAGGCCATTGTCCATTATAATTTTCCATTGTTTCATAATGCGTCGATATATATATGGGAAATATGAGCGCTAATCACAGAAATGTCTTTTTTAAACACTGGAATCGTTAAATGCTTCCTTGCACTAACAAACTGCCAAAGCATCTGCACTATCGGAATCGTTTACTACACTTTTGATGGTCTCAAAACATTCATTGTAAAACAACACAGAGTTTTAGAATGTTGTAAATATAGCGCGAATATATGTATTATCGCTAGTTTTTAGTTAATACTAGCTAATACACGACGTGCGCTGCTACGCCTAAATAAATGAAAATTAATGTGATTTTATGTTTAGTTGAATAAGTAAAGGAAAAATAAATATATATTTATATTTTTAGATATCCTGTACTGATTACCCTGCATTGCCCGGGAAACTACTTATCCCGATCTTCTTGACATAAATGAGCTGAAATACGAAAATTATTGTGTTTTATGTTTAGTTAATTAAGGGGTAAAATTTATAATTATTTTTAGATACCCCGTGCTGTTTACCCGGCGCTGTCCAGGAATCTACTTATCCAGATCTTCTTGGCAATAATGAGCTGAAAGACGAAAATTAATGTACTTCTTATGATTGGTTGAATAAGTAAAATGAAAAATAATTATAAATGTATATCGTAATTATTTTAAGATTCCCCGTGTTGATTATCCGGTGTTGCCCGGGAATCTACTTATATCGATTTTCTTGGCATAAATGAGCTAAAAGACAAAATTCGTCATTGTGAGTTATCCGTAAATGATAAATATGTGCTGTCGCGGACTTTGTTGTAGAGCTTTTTGAGATATTCAATTCTATGTACATTAATTTTGTGTATTTCTTATGGTTTAGGCAGCGTAAGACATTTAAGCGTCCAAAGAGCTAGTTTTTTCACGTTTTCCGCTACAAAGGGCGATTTTTAAGGGTGTAGGAGTTGAGTATCACAACTCTCTTATAGCCTATGTCCATCCCGGGAATCTCCTGAACATTTTGCAAAAAAGACCATCACAATCGGATCAACGGTATGGCCGCGCATAAAGTACGAACAAACAAACAAACAAACATTTTTATATATTAGATATGCAATAACAGGTGAAAAAGGTATAAATATGCAAATGCATATAATCCGATCTCTAATAATAACAAAACTCATTTGTATTCGTAGTACTAGTCTGAAGAAGGTACCAAATATTGCAACAGCTGTAACGAATTTGTAATAAAATAAACATGAAGATTGTATAAAACTTTAACAGTTTTTATTTTATTTAATCACTAAACAATAAATAACCTGTTTCAAAACTTAACGAAAAGGTTGATAATGTAGAAAAATGTGTTTCTGAAAAATACTTTAATCTCAATACGCCACAGGATGAGGTGGCTCCCTGTTGACTTGTCAAGTTTTCGCGCACTTCCTCCTGTTACAATCTAATTTATAATAATAATCTTCGAATCTACCAAAGCGTCTCATGGTCACTATACAGGTTTTGTGGAAACTTTAAGCTCCCAAAAAGACATGAAAATGTTTATTTTTACGTACTGATAAAACTCGCATGTTTACTATCTATTTGTGATTAACATTTCTATAAAAGTACGTATTAACTTTCTCCTTTTTCTTGTATTGTGAACTACACTTCAGAAGTATGTTTTTGTTGCCATTTTACTAGTTTATAAATAATGTTTTCTTACTGTCCAGTTGGTAGACCAAGAATGAGGTGGGAGAATAACATTATCCATGATTTGACAGAAATCGATTAAGCAGGGGATGATTTGAAAACGTTAGCTCAGGATAGGGATGTATGGAGAGCTTATGTCAGCGTAGCCATGAACCTTCGGGTTCGATAGAGCCAGGAGTTAGTTACTGTCCATATAAAAATATGTTTCATCCACTTACGTCAGGAATATATTTTACACTGTATCATGTAATTAGGCTATATTTGTCCATTTCTTCAGTCAAAAATATATTATATCCACTCCGTCCATCCACCCAATGGCTGATTGGCTCAAATTTGAGCTTTGGCCTCCCTTAACTTCTGCCTCCAATCATTTCTATTTTGCGCAGCAAGCCTCCAGTTGCGACACTTAAGTAGGTATGCAGCATCTTCCTTAATACCATCCTCCCATCGTTTTTTCGGTCTTCCAACCCGTCTATTCCTCATAAGAACTTGCTATAAGCACCTTTTTTGGTGCTCGGTCTGTTGAGAGCCTTTTTATATGGCCAGCACATTCTAATTTCTTTAACTTAATAAAATTGACGTCCGGTTCATTGTATTTGTCATACAGTTCTTTTTTGTATCGTAAGACAGAAATCATCGACGCCCCAGGATTGCTGGAGGTTGGGCGTGGGGTTGACATCCCTACCCCGTAAAAACAAATACGTTCAGAAACCCAAGATGTCTAGGAATGACATTCTATCCACTAGCAAAGTAAAATATAATTATCATATGAAAACGTATAATTTCGATTATCGATAAGTATATTACTTTTTACTAATTAAGTGTGTCAATATTTTTTCACAATAAAGGATTCTTCTTCTTCTTCTTCTTGTAATCCCATGTTTCCCTTAACAGAGATTTAGGCGCTCTCCCCCTACAGGGAAGAATTTGAACCATACTAATTTAGTTACACCTGTTTTCGTATAGATGTCATTTGAGTGGTCCGTGATCAGCGTTCCGCCTCATACTGACATCTAGAAAACCAAGGTAGTACTAGGACGGGAAGATTCAGTAAATTTTGCTTAGAGACCTTTCATTCAGGCTTAAGGATCTTTTACGAGCCTGAAAATCTTCAGACTCGGGACCCACGGCTTAAAGTCCCTCCCGGAGGACTTGCTCCTTGGATTTTTCCGTCCTAAAAAATCCATCGACCCCGGCCGGGTTTGAACCCGCGACCCTCGGGACCAGAGACAAGGAGCATAACCGCTAGTACACCGCGGCCGATCGGTAGAACAATAGTTTTATAAAATTTTCGAATCTGTAGAAATGGTGTATATTTCTGTCCTATTGCACATCGTTTGACAATAAAAATGTTACGCAATAGTTGTTCACTGAGATCCAGCACCTTTTAATAAACTGGTATTGTGTTACCTTGACAGGTTTTATATCCACACCGTAAAAAATATGCATCTATTTATCTTGAAATACGGTAGGTTGATCACAAAGAGATGCACCTTAAAGCTATAGTTTTATGTATTTGTTAATGTATTTTCGAAGGAATACAATACTGCGTTGCCTTGACACTTTATATTGTACTCACGTGTTTTGAAAACATTATCAGTTTCCAGTTATAAGTTGGCTCAGGCTAGGATGGAGTGATTGCGTTGTAACAATGTAGTTTTCAACATAGCAGTTCCTATTCTGACCTTTGCTGACGAATTTATTTGAATAAAAATATCACAATTAAATATATGGTGTAATAATTCTATGCCAGAATGCAAAATTTAGCCAGCCGCAATATGGATCTTGTGCTTCTGATTTTCTGCTATAAAATTGAAACTACATACATAGTGTTCTGCACAAGAGCAGGTCTTTCACTGCAAACTGAGCATTCTCCTCTCTTTCCTTAACTCAGCTTTTCTTTTGTACAAACCATTTATTTTAATATTATCGATCATCTGATGTATTTTTCTGTCTCTAACTTTCTTTCCGTTGACCATTCCTTCTAGGGTATCTGTCAGCAGGCAGTTTCTTCTTAGCCACTTAGCCAGTGGCCAATTAAATTTATTTCCCACTTCTTTATGAGTTCCAGCATTGTTCATCCTTCACCCACTCTGTCTAGCACATCTTTATTTTTTTTATTTTGTTTGTCCATTTTGTACGTTCCATCCTTCTCCATATCCACATCTTAAAAAATTCCAGTCGCTTTTCCTCATTCTGTCGTAATGTCAAAGTTTCTGCACCATACAATGCTACACTCTACACAAAGGGACTTCACTAGCCTCTTCCGTAATTATTTTGTCATAGGTCCGCAGAAAATGCTTCTCTTCTTGTTAAAAGATTATTTTGCCATTGCTACCCTCTTCTAATTGTCTAATTTCTTCTTCTTCATCCAATCAAGTCTTAGGCATATAGGCCTGTTATGATCTCACTGCTGAATTTTGTATCCAGCGTTACTTTGGACGGCCCAGAGATCTCTTCCCTGTTGGACAATAACGAAGCATGGCCTTGGGAACTTTATCAGAACTCATTCGTCGCAAATGATACAACCAGTTTTTCTGGTATCTATGTATACATGTATTCATTGACCGGTCTTAATTTAATGAAGCTATTGAAGTCATAGTAACCAATATACGTAGTATATGAGAAGTATACTGTTTTCAGTACAAAAGTGTATACTGTAGATCTGATGGAAATATCCTATAATATTGTAAATCAGTCTAATGTTGGCTGTTTTCGATACAGTGATACCTCTTGCTACACTTCCAAAGATAGTTTGAAATAAACTGTCCTGCTTTGAAAAATCGTCATTTAAAAGGGAATATTGACACTTTTCGTCCTATCCTTACACTGTCGGAATTATGTGGTTCTTTTTTATATATTTAAAAAAACAAATCAGCATTAATGACCGTTTACTGCACAATTTATTATTTGCTGATGACCAGATTATAATAGGACAAGATAAAGAAGATATAGAATATATGATTAGAAAGTTGGTATATGCATTTGAGGTAGGTGGACTGAAGATAAATTATATTAAAACAGAATATATGATAATTTGAAGAATGTAAATATATTGGGTCTATAATAGATAAATCTGGTACTTGTGAAAAATATGTTATTAACCGAGTAAAATGTGCAAGGAAGGCGATTAGATCCCTAAATGGTATTTTATGGAATAGAAATTTGACCAGAAAAACAAAAAAAAAAACAAAAAGAGATTATACAGACAATAATAGAAAGTATACTTACATATAGATCAGAAAGCTGGACAATAAATGAAAGGATGCTGAAAAGAATCTTGGCGACAGAAATGGATGGATTACGGAGAAGTATGAGAATATCCAGGCTACAACATATTCGAAATACATATATCAGACAAGAAATGGATGCACAAGAAACTGTTAACGACAGGATAACAAAGAGAGCTTTACAGTGGTATGGACATGTGCAACGGATGTCGGAAGACCAGTGGCCTAAATGGGTGTTAGATTGGGTGGTACCAGGCAGAAGGAAGAGGGGGGAGAAGTATAAGAACATGGTATGAGGGAATATATGATGCCATGGTGAAGAGGAGTATGGAAGAAGGACAATGGAAAGATAGGAATCTCTGGAAAGCAGGAATCAAAGGTGAACTGCTGTAAAGTGGAAAGCCTGTATTAGGTATTAGGTAGGTAGGTAAAAAACAAACATGAAATAAATTATTTCATACTTGGAAGATCACGTGATTTTGTAGGTAGGTAGGTAATATTTCTATTGAACACTCTTAAACAAACTAAAATCATTAGTGTCACACATTAAATATGTGCGTGAAAGGGCCGACAAATTTTGCATTTTTGTCTAGTTGAAGTGGTCGAATTTGTGAATGCATATAGCATATTGATGTCAAAGAGTGGAACATTTTTTTTAGTTCATCTTTTATCTTAACCTAAATTAATTCCAGCACTGTTCACAAAAAAGTTGTTATATTGACGTCGAATTCTTTCATGTTATTAAAAATGTCGCATTGCTTCTTTACTGCACGTCTATTTCACATGCGCTGGCTTTGAACTGTCTAATGCAGTACTTCCCCCCCCCCAGGTACCGTAAAGTCAATAATAATTATAAATGACAGCAATTAATGAGTTGCTATCCGTCAATATAAATTTATGAGCAAGTTATAAATACTATATTAGTTCAGTACTTTATAGCTAAGAAGACAAAACACTAACGTAGGCTTATTACTGCATATAAAAACACCAAACTTTGGCAGATACTGCATGAAGAACATATACACTCACATGTAATACGAGCCATACAAAGCTTATATCAAAATTCTAAAATCAAAATTAAATTACCAGATGGAGAAATAACAGAACACATAAACACAAGCAAAGGTATAACTGTAGGCTTTCACGGCCGGCGTCTTGATCCCTATTAGGTTCGTCTTCCGGGCATATAGGCCGTGGTCCAGACGTTCTTCTACTCGACGTTTCATCTACTGCTGCGGTAGACATCATCAGGAGATACTGCGTGCTCTCTGTGAACTCCTCAACAGTCGGCTGCAGACTGTTGAGGAGTTCACAGAGAGCACGTAGTATCTCCTGATGATGTCTACCGCAGCAGTAGATGAAACGTCGAGTAGAAGAACGACTGGACCACGGCCTATATGCCCGGAAGACTAACCTAATAGGGAACAAGCAAAGGTGTTCGACAAGGGTGTGGACTATCTCCACTCTTATTTAATATATATATATATATATATATATTATATATATATATATATATATATATAAACAGAATAGTGTAAGAATGGAAACAAACAGTTTATAGTGGAATTTCAATAACTAGGAACAAAATAATTCAAACAATATTATATGCTGATGATCAAATAATATTATCAGATTCCGAAGATAGCTTACAAATAGCAGCGTATCAATTACTCAAAATTGCCATCAAATATAATATGAAAATGTCCACTTCAAAATCCAAAACAATGGCAATGTGTGGAAAAAACATACAACGGGTGAAAATTGAGATTGATGGAAAAATTATAGAACAAGTGTCAGATTTCTCTTACTTTGGAAGTGTATTTGCAGAGTATAAGAGTGACATTGATTCAAAATTACAAAAATATAATAAAATGAATGGGGTAATACGAAGACATTTTGGTAAACAGATGAGGACAGAGACAAAACTAAGATTACATAACATCACATCAAAAGCTGCTCTAAAATACGGAAGTGAAATTTGGATTTTAAATAAAATAAACTCTCATAAACTTCAAGTAAGCCAAATGCGTTTCTTACGATCATTGTTAGGAGTTAATAGACTGGATCACGAAAGGAACACTATTATCAGACGAAAACTTGGAGTAACAAGTTTAAATGAAGATATACAAAGATACCAACAAGAATGGAAAAATCATCTGAGGAGAATGACAAAAAATAGACTTCCAAAATTGGCATTCCAATATACTCCAACTGGACATAAGGACCAAGGAAGACCAAAACATCGGTGGAAAGATCAAGACCATCTTCGCTAGGTTTACCGTACAGGCCACATGGCCTGAAACGAATTTATTCATGATGATGATAAAAACACCAAAAAAACATTGTTTCGTTTCTTAAATATTTGACATATGACAGATGATCACTGGAAAAATAAATTGTTTGCGCGATAGTGCGTTTTGTCATACTTACAGCAATGGCGATCATGTTTGAAAGTTCAACTTCCTACATTTTGGGGTTGCCAACCTAAATAACTATACTGTAATATTACATTTACACCCACGTGTGGGAAGTAAAACCATTGTCATCTATGTATACTACTACAATGTATATACAGAAAATATCCAAAAGGTAGTGTTAATATACATTATACGAAACAAATCACTGCATTTTAAATGAATTGAACTTTACTTGAAACAATATAAAACAACTTGCGGCCATTTTATCAATAATAATCGTCTCACGGCCTCCTGTACTTTCAACTAATGATAAACATTGCCCACACTGTTAACGTTAGTCAATTGTTTATAATGAACGCACATATTTCTAACAAAGATGTTATTATTTTACTATTATTTATTATTTTGAAACACATCGCTCAAAAAATAACGTACAACGTACGTTTGTGAAGTGTTTTACAGAATCTCGGAAATTAAAAACTCGCTAACGCTCAGTTTTTAAACATTTTCCTCGATTCTGTAAATACCACTTCCCAACCTTGCATCGTAATATACTATTTAATTTAATTTTAGTTTGACCGACATCATGGGTTTAGTGGCCAACGTTTCTAACTGCAGTTCATGAGGTCGCGGGTTCAATTCCCGTTCAGACCATAGGATTTTTTCCTTAAAAGGTTTTCCTGTGGTTTCCCATTGTTTGCAGTTTAAATTCGGTTTACCTTAGGACTTCCAGATATGTCATAAAAGAACCAGATGGCATTGGGAAAAAAGTATATAATTTTAGTTAACTTTTTTTTTTTGGTCACGCCGTAGCATAGTAGATAAGGCAATACGCTACAAACCGAAAGGTCGTGGGTTCGAGTCCCGGTGGGGTCAGGATTTTTAAACTGACTCAAAACTTCTGGCGGCACTACAGCCTTGGGGTCGATTCATGCTCTAATAAAAATGAGTACCAGACGCTCATTCTGGAGGTAATAACAACCTGGCTGACATCAAGTGCCGAGTCTACATTGTAGAGGGGACTTAGTAGATAAAGTTTTGATAAGGAAACCATGTCCGGAAACGTACCATTTTGATGTAAAATACAATGGGGGGATATCGCGTGTCTTGTGTTTCAGAATAAGTATTACAGACTTTTAGGGGTTGTATTACAAGTGTGGTTCCACGTGGCAACCCTGTTGTTCGTTGCACAAAGTGTACCTGCGACGCATGTTTTCATACACACGCCCCATAAGACCTAATGTGTGCTCAATAATTTCTGCTGCCGCCAGAATTCGTGCAAGAAGATCTTCCTCCGACTCGAAATGTGTAATACAACCCCTAGAAGTCTGTAATACTTATTTTGATATACAAGACACACGATATCAGCCCATTGTGTTTAGATCTTCAAACTTATTTTACATCAAAATGGTACGTTTCCGGACATGGGTTCCTTATCAAAACTTTATCTACCAAGTCCTAGAAGTCTGTAATAATTATATAGAGCCTACTACTACCCTAAGACCTGTAGTGGGTTCACTTTACCTGTTTACCTTTTTTTTTTAGAGAAATTGAGAAGACAAGAATTCATATTTGAAATGTAGGCACCAAAGTGAGATTTAGGAAACAAATATTATATATATTTTTCTAAATATATTACTCGCCACTGAAATGGACTACTGGAGACGTGCTGCAAGAATATCCAGGAACGATAAAATCAGAAATTCATATATAAAATAAAAATACAGGTACAATATTCAATATTAGATTTTATAAAGAAGAAACAATTAAATTTGTACGGACACATTAGCAGGATGTAAGAAGGAAGACTACCTAAGATAATCATGGATTGGGTACCACAGGGAAAGAAAAAGAAGGGTAGACCAAATATTACGTGGATTCAGGGAATCAATGAAACTAAGAGGGAATGGGAAATAGAAGAAGATATATGGATGAACAGACAAGAATGGAAAAATGTGTTGAAACAAATGTGTAGTTAACTGTACCGGAAAAATGTACATTCATTGTAAAAGGCGGAAAAAAAAATAATTAGTATGTGTGTATATGTTTGAAGAGAAAGTTTAATACCGGAGATAGCAGATATCTAGCAGCAGATATCTAGAGTAACAAAGGCTCCGCACCTGTTCACCTTGAAGTGTTTGAAAACAGAATAAAATATTTAAGTCCTTTGTTTAAAAATAGTTATTTTTTGCGCGATAGTGCGTTCTGTCGTACTTGCAGCAATGGCGACCATGATTGAAAGTTCATTTCCTAAATTTCGGAGTTGCCAACCTATAAATAACTAAACTATACTGTAATATTACAAACTGCCTATCTAGTGCGGAAAGTAAAACCATTGCCCTTTATGTATACTATATACAATGTATATAGAAAAATATATCCAAAAGGTAGTGTTGATGTACATTATATGAAACAAATCACTGCATTTTAAATGAACTGAACTTGATTTGAAATAATATAAAACAATACATTCCTGTTCTTTCGATGGTTTTATTATTAATTTAATATACTTTTGTTGCTAAGTGTACATTCATATATATATATATATCCATAGTAATTCTGCCCGAGGGCAGGTCCTTCACTGTAATCATAGCATTTTTATGCTATGCTTGCAGCTTTACTAGGGAATTGTAGGTGTGGTAGCTTCCCGTTGCTTTCCACACCGGTGAAGGATGAGGATGATGATGATAATGATAAGGATGATGATGGTGATGATGGCCATATGATTTCGGGGACCGTTTGGGCCTTAAAGTTTTCCTGACATTTGTTTTACAGGTGAGGAAAAACCCCGATAAACACCTCACCCAGAAAAACTGCCCCGACCGGGGATCGAACCCGGGCCCGCTGCGTGACAAGGCATCACGCTACCTCGAGACCACGGCGGTGGACTATGTATATATGTATATATATATATATATATATATGTTATAATAAAATGTTTAACATTGAGCAATGCAAGCTTAATATGGTATGATAAGAAAAATAAATGCCTGGACGGGATTCGAACCCGGATCTCTGAATCTGTACCTCAGCGTGATATAATACATATATCTTCTTCTTCTTCCTTCCAAGTATTAGGCCAAGGCCTGTTACGATCCTATAGAAAATTTTCCCTCCAGCGTTTCATAGGACGGCCTTCCGGGAAATTCTCGTATAAGATTTGAAAGCATAATAATAGTCCCTTCGATTGGTTGCTGGCCAAAGGAAGGCAAGAACAGTGATGGAGCTGCCATCTTATAGCCTCTGGTCAGGCTCTTCTGGAGAAGAAAAGAAAATAAAGGAAAGAAGAAATGGAAGAAAGGAAAGACTCCCTAGCCCTCGGATGCCCTAATAGCGTCGGGGTCGAAAAAACAAGAGTTAACCAAGAGAGGTTAGATAGTAAAGTTAAAAGAGTGCAAAACACAAGTAAGTGGAAGAAATGTTTTGCACAGCTTGGGCACCTTGTGGTCGCCCTCCACATATCCCCTAGATGAGGACCCGTGAGGGGATAATACATAATACATATATAAGAAAAATAAGTGTTTGAATTGGATTCGCCTGGTGGTGTAATGGATATCTCGCTGAGGTACAGACTCAGAGATCCGGGTTCGAATCCCGTCCAGGCATTTATTTTTCTTATCATACCATATATATGGTATGATAAGAAAAAAATATATATATACATACACCTTCTAATATACCGACTAGATCCGCGAATAAAGACATTTTTAGCTGTGAATACAGGAACTGTGTCGCAATTTTTAACCCATGAATAAGGGAACAGCGAATAATGGGCTTTAACTATATATATATTATTCGCTATTCCCTTATTCGCGGGTTAAAAAATTGCGACACAGTTCCTGTATTCACAGCTAAAAATGTCTTTATTCGTGGATCCAGTCGGTATATTAGAAGGTGTATAATCCTTTATTAAGGGATCGACAACTTTTTTACTCCAGGCACGTGTCAAGGCAGCTTTTACAATGAGTGATTCAAACCAAATGGAGAAATTATCAAAGTAAAACAAATCATATTGTCACTAAGCCTGAAGTTTGTATTTTAAAGCCACCGCCGCTGTATTTCACGTGCCGCTATGTCCGTTGATAAATGCCGCCCTCGCCACGATCGGTGTTTTATTGTTTCAACTTGTCATTCGTTGAAATAATTGTGATTGAATAACACGCGTCATTTCTGCTTTGTTGCCAACTTATTATGTCATGTAAAAGGAAAATTGTTCAAAATCTCTCATTGATTGATTTTATTTTGATAATGTTTATTTTATTTTGGAACCTTGGAACATATCCCCTATATACCCATACAAAGTACCATTCCATATTCGCGGTTTCTGTGTTCCCGGCATATTTTCGGAACATATCCACCGCGAATAAGAAGCTTTTACTGTATATATATATATATATATATAGATTTAGATTTATTTAGCCTGGTGGAGTTAAGGCCATGTGGCCTTCTCTTCCACTCACCAGAACAAGCATATGTTACATATGAATACAAAAAAAATACAATAATAGTCATATTAAATAGGACAAACATATGTTACATATGAATAGAAAAAAAATTACAATATTAGTCATATTAAACAGGACAAACATATGTTACATATGAATACAAACAAAAGTTACAATAATAGTCATTGAACAATTAATTATCTGTCATATTGAATAATAATGAAATGAATGTCTAATAATAGAATGAAACTAAATACAATTAAAATTAAATTAATGATACAATGAATAAAAAAGGAATAACAGCTCGAATCTACTATACATAAAAAGAAAAGAAAAATACAAAGAAAGTAATAAACTACAATGAATTAATCTATGCTTTTTATACAAGGCATTAGGTAAATATATTAACAAATCCTAAGTCTATTTTTATTAAATAATGCAAAAACGCATTATTAATTCTTAAAAAGTAATATTAGTGAGTTGTTTCTGTTAGTGATTTTATTTTCAATTTATTTCTGAAAGATGGTAAAGTTTGGCAGTCTCTGACATAGGGTGGAAGTGAATTCCATGTTCTAGCAAGAGAAACTGTAAAAAGTTTCGAATAATAGGTAGTATGATGAGGAGGGATATATATATATATATATATTTTTTTTTTTTGATTGATTGATTGATTGATTGATTGTTATAAACTAGGACTTTTTAATTTTGTGTTGCAGGTCTGAAACTTTAGCACAAAACCAGGAATCATGAAGTATTGGTTGAAATTATTTCTACCTCTAATCCTATTTTCACAGCTATGGTACTGTCAACAAATATCTAAGAAAATTGATTGTAAACCAAACCCTTCTTATCCTAAGGTAAGTATTGATTAGCAGCATCATATAAACTATGGTCGCCCAGCGGTCGAAATTCGACCACAATTCATTATTTTTTTTAAGTTTGTCACAAATACGTCATAATGATCATCGATTTATTTTAAAAATTACGAACGATTGGAAATATGTGGTATAGCTTGGCTAAGCCACATTAAAAAAAAACAACAATAACGCGTCATTTGACTTTTGTAAGTTATACTATTTAAATTTGTATTTGGACTATTACTATGTGTACGGGAATATACTGTACAGGATGTTACCGAAATGAGTGCACGATTTTTCGTGTGGTAGTAGGGAACATCCATACAAGTATTTTAACACAATGAACCTTGTGTCGGAAATGCATTGTTGTGGGTCTACAGAATAAAACAACATTTAAAATTGTTGAACACAATGTTGTTTATATTTGAAGAGAAAAATTTTCGCCTAGACCGGGACTCGAACCCGGGACCCTTGGTTTTCCGGGCCAAGTGCTCTACCAACTGAGCTACCGAGGCGAGTTACGATCTAGACGCAAATTTTTCTCTTATATACGTTGTAATTCCCTTTCGCCAAATGCTTTTGAAACCATTGCTTCTATCTTTGCAAATGGCTGCTTCTTAGTTAAGAAGACATTTATTGGGAATTTAACATTACTTTATAAAGCTAGTAAGGCTTCTAATGGTGTTTTTATTATTGATTTAACATTTATCACTGAAAGATAAATTATATTTGAAGAGAAAAATTTTCGCCTAGACCGAGACTCGAACCCGGGACCCTTGGCTTTCCGGGCCAAGTGCTCTACCAACTGAGCTACCGAGGCGAGTTACGATCTAGATGCAAATTTTTCTCTTATATACGTTGTAATTCCCTTTCGCCAAATGCGAAAAATTTTCTCTTCAAATATAATTTATCTTTCAGTGAGAAATGTTAAATCAATAATAAAAACAACAATGTTGTTTATTTATTAATTCTAAGAAAAATGGAAGGTATTACATGTTACGTATTATACAGCAATTGTTGGAAATGACGACCATTGACCTGGATGCACAGCTCCGTGCATCTCACCTCGGACTGATGAATCGATTATCGTACCAATTCATAATACTGACTGGCCAATTTTTATTCAATTGTCTTTGTTTAGGTTTAACTAAGTAACTTACTTACTGGCACTATAGAAACCATAGGTTCATGGCCACGTGGACATAGCCCCTCCATATATCCCCATCCTGAGGTAATGTTTTCCAATCATTCCCTGTATAATCTACTTTCCTCAAATCATCTCCATCTCATTCTTGGTTTACCAACTGGGCATTTTCTCTCTGGTTTTCCTACAAGAAGCTTCCATGCACGTATTTCATTCCCCATTCGTGTCACATGCCCTGCCCATCGCAGTCTACGAGACTTAACTGTTCTTATTATATCTGGCTTCCTATAAAGATCACGTAGTTCACTGTTATATAGTCTCCATTCACCTGTCTGTTCATCTCTCTTCGGTCCAAAAATGTTCCTAAGAACTTTATTCTCAAATACTTGTAATCTCCTTTCCTCCCTTATAGCAAGAGTCCATGTTTCGCATCCATAAAATATAATTGGTAGAATAATAGTTTTATATATTTTCAGTTTAACGTTTTTTGAATTTTACGTAATGTGAAAGGATGCACAAGAGCGGATAGAATAAGGAATGAAACTATACGAGAAGAATTAAATATATATCAAATTGAAGATAAAATCAGCGAAAATAATAAGAAATGGACAGAACACTTAATGAGAATGAACAACGAAAGAATGCCAAAAAGAACCTTCCTGTATAATCCCAGAGGAACAAGAGATGTTGGCCGACCACGCAGAAGATGAACTCCACTTTTAACTTCGCCGGAACAGGCTGCATAGCCTAAACCTTGTAGTAGAAGAAGAGGAGGAGAAGACTTTTTTGAAAGGAGTTGGGACGTCAAGAGTCTCTGGAATGTATAATAGCACGCATTTCCAGAATTGAGCCTGCTTAGGTCTAGGTTAATTAAACTGATTACATATTGTAGACTGTAGAGGATCTTTAGCGAGAATTCTTTTTTATGGAGTTAGGGAGCTGACTTAACGTCCAATCCCCAACCTGGAGGGCTCCTCAAACACTTGACTTATCTTATAAAATCATTAATAAATTACAATGGAAAGCAACATTATGAGGTTCTCTTTAATGGATAAGGTAAATCTGCTAAATCTTACCTCATAAATATTTGTATTTCATTTGGCATGTTTCAATATGCTGTCTATATCAAATGAAACACAACTATTTATGATGTACCAGATTCAACCTATTTGTTACTCATAATCATTTTCTCAATGAACAGCTAATGACAAATGAGGGAAATTTTGAGGAAGTGGTTGAATTCAAACACCTAGGAACAATAATCACAAACAGGAATGAGATGTACAAAGAAATTAAACATAGGCTCAATTCTGGAAATGCGTGCTATTATGCATTACACGGACTCTTGACGTCCCAGCTCCTTTCAAAAAACGTTAAACTGAAAATATATACAACTATTATTCTACCAGTTATATTATATGGATGCGAAACATGGACTCTTACTTTAAGGGAGGAAAGGATATTACGAGTATTTGAGAATAAAGTTCTTAGGAAAAATTTTTGACCAAATGTCAGGTGAATGGAGAAGACTGCATAACAGTGAACTACATGGTCTTTATAGGAAGCCAGATATAATAAGAACAATTAAGTCTCGTTGGCTGCGATAGGCAGGACATGTGGCACGAATGGGGAATGAAAGACGTGCATGGAAGCTTCTTATAGGAAAACCAGAGGGGAATCGCCTAGTTGGTAGACCAAAAATGAGGTGGGAGAATAACATTAACTATGATTTGAGGGAAGTAAATTATACAGGGGATGATTGGAAAACATTGCCTCAGGATAGAGATATATAGAGAGCTTATGTCCGCGCGGCCATGAACCTACGGGTTCGATAGTGCGAGTGAGTTAGTTAGTTAATTTTAATAATTTTCTCTTCCCTTAAAATAAGATACCATTACATTTGAAGAGAAAAATACACGCTCAAACTGGGGTTTGAATCCTGGACCTTTTGGACTCTAGGCAAATGCTCTATCAACTGAGCCACCTGACAAACTCCAATCTAAACGCAAATATTTATCTTATATACGCTGTTAATTCGCGCGCACCAAATGCTATGAAATCTTTGCTTCTATCTTGCAAATGGTGGCTTCTTTATTAAGAAAACCTTTAATTTGGAATTTTACATTACATTATAAAGCCAGTACAGCTTCTTTCAATGTTTCTATTATTCATTTCATACATCTGAATGATGGATAAATTATATTTAAAATTAATGTAAAATTATAGAATATTCACCTGAAAAGTCCGTCTCCTCAACTTAATTATCATTTAACTGTAGCGCTTTCGGGACTTGTCCCATCATCGGCAGGATTCAAAACTGGTGTTTCACTGAAGATCTGGTAGAGGGGGTTGCATGTATTGGGTTCGTTTTCGTTTATCAGGCTGTCGTTGTGAGCTGCTTTCATGATTTCCATCTCTTCGAGTACGTTTATCTTCGCTGGATTATTTTCTCTGTGCATTACTGTTAGGGTGTTTTCAATATTTAACATGCGATGTCCTTCATGGATAACGTGTTTTGCATAGCTTGATTTACCTTCTGCGTGAATGAAGTCTCGAAAATGTTCTTTGAATCTGATGTTAAAACTCCTGTTTGTCCTTCCTATATAAAATTTGTTGCAGTCCTTACATGTCAGTTTATAAACTCCTTTGCTGTTCAAAATGTTATTTTCTTCAATGTTATTGTTTATTATGTTGTTTAATTTGTTATTGGTTCTGTATGCTATTTTTACGTTTTTATCGGCTTTCTTTAGTGCATTGGCTAATTTTGTCGTTTCTTTTCCTGTGTATGTAAGTGTTATCCATGTTTTCTTGTTGTTGTCAGATTCTTTTTCTAGTTTAGTTATGTTGGTTATGTTGTTCTTCCTTTTTTTTGTTTCTTTACGAGATTATCTATGAATTCTTCATTATAGCCATTGGTTTTTGCCATATACTTAATGTAGTTGAATTATATTTGAAGAGAAAAACATAAGCTCTCTATCATCTGAGCTACCTGAGAAACTCCAATCTAAACGCATTTTTTTTCTTATATACGTTGTTAATTCCCGCGCACCAAATGCTATGAAGCCGTTGCTTCTATTTTGCAAATGGCGACTTCTTTATTAAGGAGACCTTTAATTGCGAGTTTTACATTACATTACATTATAAAACCAGTACAGTTTCTTTCGATGTTTTTATCTGAATGATGGATAAATTATATTTGAAAAGAAAATATACGCAAATTGTTACTTATAATCATACGCAAATCCTTCTCTTAATACGCTGTTAATTACCGCGCACCAAATGCTATGAAGCCGTAACTTCTATCCTTGAGATATATGAAATGAGTAGTATAATCGTCATAAGATTCCATGTTTTGCATCCATATAATTTGACTGGAAAAATAATAATTTGACTGAACTAATATAATCTGATAGTATAATTATTTAATTTTTGTTTCAGCCACACGTCAAACATAAGAACATATGTGTTCATGTCAATGATACAGGTGAGTGGCTCTACATTATCTGTTTTCAGTCATGTTGGACTAGTGGATATCTTTCATAGTTAAATGTGGGAAATAACATTAGGAGGTTCTTACCTCATATTTAATTTTTTTAACACGGGAACTGCAGTTTTCGAGAGATCCCTCTCATCCTCAGCCGATATTATGACTACCAGATTTTCTTTTGAATCTTCATCTATAATGTTGCCATCTGGTGCTGATTTGATGAACTTTGAGATGAAGTCCTTTCGTTGGGAGTTTTAAAATTCATGGATCTAAATTTGTTGTTTTGAATATATATAACTTCTCCCAAACTATCAATTTCAAAGGTTTTTCCAAATGTTTTAGAAGTTTAGCCTCTTTTTCAATTTTATGACGCTACAACCTTCTTATCTTAAATACTATAATCTGTCTTCTATAAAACATGCATTGTTGGTAGATTCTTGCTCTGTTAATGTGTATTTTACAGGCCCATGTGAAATGTGGAATATAGGTGTGGATATGATGGATGACTCCAATGTCTATGTGACATTCAATGTTACAAGCAATAATTGTTCATGTTACAAGTTTCTGCTGAAAGTAAACAACTCAATGGATGAAATGAGCTGCAATAACCAGTCTGGGAAGTACATAACCAATAAACATAGTGAATTCACGGTTAGCAGGAGGCATAACGATTGTGACCAGGTGAGTTATCATAAGTAGAGTGATTTCCAATTTATCTAGAGAATTTGGAAATCAAGAGTGGCATTTGTTAGGACTATTTAACGAATAAAATTAAGCTGTTTACTCACAAATCATTGTTTAACTATAGTTATTTTAAAATATTTATATATTTATTGTAAACAGCTATGTTTGAAAACAAATTAGAAATGTGAAGTTATGTTTATTCACTGCTGCTTGATCATATTATTTATTGCCAAATAAGATCGCAATATTGTAAGAGTGCACCCAAGTGGAGAAATAATGAAACACATCAAACTATATACCATAATCAACACTACGATTTATTCATTTATTTTTTTAGTGAACAACTCAGTAAAATCAAGGAATCTTTTCATTATTTCCTATATTCAATGTATTTGTTGGAGAAAAATTATACTTTGACCTGTTCAGAACATTAAAAAGGAGGAGCTTTCTTTATCACAAAAGCAGAAGCTGATAAAGAGCGAGGTGAAACACGACTGTCATTGGCTGTAAAACAACATTCATTGAAACGTGATTGGTCATTGGCTAGCATTTGTGGCATGAGTTAAATAGTCATAAGTAATGCCTGGACTGATGTCCAATTTATCTAGAGAATTTGGAAATCAAGAGTGGCATTTGTTAGGACTATTTAACGAATAAAATTAAGCTGTTTACTCACAAATCATTATTTAAATATAGTTATTTTAAAATATTTATATATTTAATGTAAACGGCGATGTTTGAAAACAAATGAGAAAAGTTATATTTCACTTGTTTATCACTGCAACTAGATCATATTATTTATTGCCAAAGGATCACAATATTGTAAGAATGCACCCTATTGGAGAACAAATTAAACACATCAAACTGTATATTAATTAATTTCTGATGCCCTATGATGTAAATATGACAGTTATATTTTTCTGGAACGTTATTACCTAAGAAAAAATATGTATAAGTAAGTGCAAACAGTGTTTTTTTTGTGGTATAATCAATTGCTACTAATGTTTTTATATTATCTCCCGCAACCACAATAAGGTTACATTCGTGCACTATATATACAATCTGGTAACCACATGCAGTCACTGCAAAATAATGCTATGGCCTATTTATAATGTTAAAATGGAGGAGCTTGATTTTACAGTGATACAACTAAACTGATGAAATTGAAGTGAAAAAGACTGTGATTGGTTGTAAATAAAAAATAATTGAAATGCGATTGGTCATTGACTCCCATTTGGGGCGTGAGTTAAATAGTCAAATAAAATATATTTTCTTTATCCTGAGTTACTGAATTTAGGGAACATTTTCTATAGGATCGTAACAGGCCTTGGCCTAATACTTGGAAGGAAGAAGAAGAAGAAGAAGAAAAATGAAATGCAGAAACGTACCTTGATATGTCTTCATTGCATGTACAGGACAGAAATTTGCATTCAGATTGGAGGCCTAGGATAGCTCAGACGATGGAGCATTAGCATATAAAGCTAAAGATCCTGGGTTCAAACCCCAGTCCTTGCATATATTTTTTCTATTTTTTTTTCTATTTTTAATCAAAATTAAAGTAGGAAGTAATACTATGAGATATTTTCAATTTATAAATGAGTTGGAAACAATGTTTTAATATGTCATCAAATAAAATTGCGCGATTTCACGATACCGGTTTCAAAAGTAATGAACCTTCATCTTCAATCAAACTGCAGTTAAAGCTGCGTGTTTTCACGATACTAGCACAGAGTACACCAAGAGGAGAAACTGCTTACAGTGACATCTAAAAATTTGGGAGGAACTACAATGAACAAAGGAATAGTAGCGCTTTTAGTTCATAGTAACAGAATTTGTAACTAATGAAACAAGTGCAAGGCACACGATGTGGTGAGAGTACTCGGAATTATGGGAAATTAGCCATTTTGTAAATTGAATTTCTAGTACATATATTTTACAAAGAGAGATAATGGGGTTTGAATGTTGAGCTCCAGGCTGCAAGACTTCATATGGGAAAGGGAAAAAAATATGATTTCTTCCCTGGAGAACGTAAGAGGTAACTATTTGTATTATATCTACTAATTCATATTTTTACCACCAAACAGTGCTAAATTTCATGTTAGTACCACAGCGATATATTAAATTCCAATAGTGCGAGTGTACATTGTGCAACAAAAAATGTGAATGCTACCATATAAAATTATACACAAGGAGGACAACATCATTAAACCGATATGCAAAGCACAAACAGTAAAATGTTATACAATAAAACTTGTTCAAAGAGGAATCGCATGGAACCAATTATTTTTCCACATTAGACAACTTTCCGCATTATAAAAAATAACATAAAAATATTAACCAATCTTAGATTATAGAGCATCGTAGTTTATCTTCTTGACCTTTGAAAGAAAATATATGAATAGTAATAATATAAATCGGTCATCAAAAGAAAAAGTCAATAATAATAATAATAATAATAATAATAATAATAATAATAATAATAATAATAATAGTAATAATAATAGTAATAATAATAATAATAATAATAATAAACATACATATACATACATACATACATACATACATACATACATACACACACACAATCCAGTCCAGCCAAGGGCTAGGGTTCACAGTTCTGGTTGCCATACCCTGGCTTATGGGACTGATGAAACCAAACAGCTCCTTCGAGCTACCGTCGACCTGACCACGACGATTCCAAAGTTGATGATGACACTGATACTATCTTGCACAGCTTATTTGAGGCTTTTGATAACAAGGGGAAGATGCGCAGTCACACGCAGCGCATAAAGAAGGAAGGGGGAGGTATGTAGGAGAGAGGACAACGAAGACAGGAATTTGGCACTGTTCTATAACATCACTGTACAGGGAAGACACGATGACGTAGTTGTTACGTAGTTTTCACGTACCGAAAAAGTGATTTCGGTACAAATCTTAATGACCATTTGGCTGGAATTAGAATAATAATAATAATAATAATAATAATAATAATAATAATAATAATAATAATAATAATAATATTAAATGTCAGCAGGTTGGTTCTACATTAGCGCCGCTTGTCACATGTATGGAAAACTTCCTTATTTTCCTATCTTAGTATTAGTCTATGACTCCAGTTTGACTGAAGATGAAGTGGAAGACATTTGAAACCGGTATAATGAAAACATGCAACTTTATGAGATGAGATATTTAAACATTTTCTCCAACTCATTTATAAATATATTTTTCTCTTTAAATACAATTTTTTTCTTGTTCACAATTTTTCATTACCTTACTTAGAAGATGAAGTAATATTCACGTGATTGCTTAACCAGGATAAAGTAATGTTTATCATTAAATGGCTGGGTACATAATTACCGTAACAACCTTATCAGATGAAATGCAGTTTCTACCATCAACATTATATAATCAGATTTTAATATTCTCAGCATTCAAAATATAATACTGAAGTTCAAAGAATAGGTTCATAGCATAAGACAAGATAAAAAATCAGAGTAATCCATACAAATTCTTGAAACTGTTGGTTCAACCTTGAGCAAAGACTTTTCATGTGCAGTTTTATACTGGATCACTCAGCCTCCTCTTAAATAAGTACTAGAAATTGCACAAAACGCCTGTGCCTGTCTTGGATACGAGGGCACCAGGGAACTGTGGGAAATGAACGTGCTGATCAACTAGCTAAATCCGCAGCATCTTCTGAGCTCCAATATTCATTTTCAAAGTGTCGAATATCCTACGTTAAAAAGAAACTATTGGACTATATCATCGCTGATTGGAATGAACATTGGATAAGGAGTGCAAATGGCGCTTTGACCAAAGAGCTCTTCTTTCCTACAGTACACCATAGGCTAAATATAAAACATTTATTCCAAATTTCATTTTAACACAATATATGACTGGTCATGGGAAATTTGGAAGTTATTTTAGGAGATTTAATATTAACCCAGACAGTGATCATAGTTGTAAATGCCAAGAATTAATACAATCTGTAAAACATGTTTTATTTGATTGTCCTACATTCGAAAGACAACGATTCTGGTTAAACTTACTTTTAAATGATGATGAGGCTTCTGCCTCAATGTGTGAAGTGATTTTTAAGAACCAAAATTATTATAAACATTTTATGAAATTCATAACAATATGTAGTATTTTCTAAGACACTTATAGATGATTTATGTAATTCATAACACTCATTCAAAACCATAAGATAATATTTTTGTTCTACAATATAGAGTATAATATTGTTATAGTAAGCTACAATCCATAACATGCCTTTGTGGCGAAATAGGGTTTCAAAATATTTGTAGATTCAATAATAAATAATAATAATAATTATATTTGAAGAGAAAAATGTTCGCCTAGACCCGAACCCGGGACCCTTGGCTTACCGGGCCAAGTGCTCTACCAACTGAGCTACCGAGGCGAGTTGCAATCTAGACGCAAATTTTTCTCTTATATACATTGCAATTCCCTCGCGCCAAATGCTTGAAACCGTAGCTTCTATCTTTGCAAATGGCGGCTTCTTAGTTAAGAAGACATTTATTGGGAATTTAACACTACTTTATAAAGCCAGTAGGGCTTCTATTGACGATTTTATTATTGATTTAACACTTCTCATTGAAGGATAAATTATATTTGAAGAGAAAAATTTTCGCCTATCCTTGAATGAGAAGTGTTAAATCAATAATAAAATCGTCAATAATAATTATGTTGGGCCTCGTTTTCGAACATAGAAATAAGAAAAGGACATTTTCTCAATTTCTGAGCCTTATTTATGAGGTAAGATGACCTGATTTGCCTTATTTATTGTAGTTGTCTGTTTGTAACAATTAGTTATTTTGTCTGTTAGAATCATTTATTTGAAAACTTTCACATCATTTTAACAATGTTAATTAACATTTTCATTTCTACAAAAGTGACAATACTTAACTAGCAGATCTTGGTATTGTTAACACTACTTAAGTCTTAAAAAATTATATTAAAAATGTTATTTTTCATTTACAGATCACTTGTGGTACAAGTGAGGTAAGATAAAAGTCACATTTTGAATGTTTGGCCATGGAATTTATGTATTTCAGCATGCTAATTCGGTGGAGGAGAGAATTTATACTTAGTGAAGAAAAATTTATACTCAAGGGTATATCAAAAGAAGACATTTTATATCTATTCAATAAATAAAACTATAAAATTTCATATGAAACCTGCCATAACCTGTCCCAAGCCAGGTTGAAGAAGGGTGAGGGGGAGCAGTAACACCTCCTAAAAAAAACCTGGTTCAGCTTGCCCAGCTGATAGTACCTTGTGAAGGCCCCTTGGCAGGGTTACAGTGAAGACCTCAACGGTAGATACAGCGGAGGAGTCCTTCGGTACGGTGTACCTGATGGAAGAGGCAACTCTACATCTACTGCCTTGTAGATTGACAAACGGACGGATGGGGTTCGTTAGTCCTGCAAGACAACCCATCTAGGAGAGACAACTCCGAAATAAAACAGGGGAGGCTGAGCTCTGGAGCTGGGTGAAGGCAATCGGCCTAGGGAGGAAACCCCGAATAATAAACCCACCATGAAAACGGGCTAGCAACCCACTTCAAGGTGTATCTTATACATTGCTGGCAGTCCCAAGGATCAAAGACGGAAATGCACATTCATTCATGAAATTAGTCTCATAATTTATCTTTAAAAAATTCTCGGGACCCCATGACCCTCTCTCTGAAACTGCCACTGCTACTGCATCTCTCTTTGGTCCAAAAATGTTCCTAAATACTTTATTCTCAAATATCTATAATATTTTCTCCTCCCTTAAAGTAAGATCTATGTTTTGCAACCATATAACTGGGAGAATAACAATTTTATACATTTTCAGTTTAACGTTTTTTTAGAGGAGTTTGGAATGACAAATATTCAGTAATGCATAATAGCGTGTATTTCTAGAAATGAGCATAAGTTTAATTCTTATTTGTAATTATTGCCTTAGCTATTCGAATTCAGCCACTTTCTCAAGCATTACACATAACCTAATTTATAAATTACACAGCAGAAGTGTATTTCGATTATAAATTAATTACTTACTTTCTAATCATCAAAATTGTTAGAATGGAAATTAATTTTGTCATTACTTTATAATTACTGGTCCAAAATTAATATACATGTTTCTCGTCTCTTATAGTAAAAGACCATATTTTGCAAAGTATGTAATATTGGATATAATGGTTCCAACACGTCCAGAGAATGTCAAATTCCCGTTTACCAAAGATGATTTACCACCTCAACCCTAAAGGCAAAAGAGACCTCGGAAGACCCTTCAACCGATGGAAAGATCAGTTTTTGTAGTCGCAGAACGGGCATCATCACCCAATACTGCATTCGGAAGAAGAAGAAGGATATAATTGTAAAATCCATACATGTCATTTCTCCAAACCAGGAGAACCAGGATCTATCTCTCTGTTGGGGTTATCAACTTTGGTCTATTGGCATGAGACTTTTTGTCCATAGCTTAGTTACAGCAGGCATAGCTTTAAGATTTTTTTAACCACTTAAAATATTACATCAGTCAGGCAATTTCGAGGAAGAGGTGTATTACATTGGATACAAAAATGTCTTCCTTTTACATAATGGAACGCTTTGGTATAAATTTTTAATCACTCTGTATAATTCAAGACGTGTGATAATATGTTATATGAGATGTATCCCAGTCAAAATGAATAATTATGAAAATATAAAATTTAAACCATATGGCCTTTTCTTTTATTTCATTTACATTTATTGGCATGTGGATAATTTAGGCCATATTATGTTGAAATGTAAGTGTGTATTATGTTTAACATATTCTGTTATTTCCTACATGTCTGGATTACCAATCAAAAATCTGCTGATTTAAGCAGTTTTGAGTCCTTCAATCTTGAATGTTAAAAATTCCTTTTTTTAGGAATTCACACTATGAGATATTATTTATTTAGGTAAACTTTTATCACTCACTTCATATTCTTGTTCCTTTTAAACTAGTTTTAGAACTTTTTCCTTCAGTTCTACCATCAGTAATTTTGTGACCGTTGTTCTGTTGTCTTGAAGAGCTGCCTTTCATTCCCTCTGTTGGTAGACTGAAAAACCTCGAAATCAAGTAATTTTCCCTGGGAATTTCAAAGTTCATTAATTTCTTCTTTTTGCTTTTTTTTTGAATGTAGATTTTTTCCCAAACAGTGAGTTTTTTTGGGGGGGGTTTCTGAAAACCAGAGCGAAAGAACATCTCAGGAATGTCAAGAAAGAGGAAGTAGAAAAATCTGCAGTAGCTGTCCATGCATGGTCGGAAAAACATCTTATCGAAAGGAAGGCTAAATTATTAAAACAAATAGAAAACCCCAAAGAACTCACTGTTTGGTTAAAAAAATCTACTTAAAAAATGAAAAAGAGTAATTAATGAACTTTGAAATTTCCGGGGAAAAAACTTGATTTCGAGGTTTTCCATTCTACCAAAAGAGGGTAGAGTCAGCTCTTCAAGATGACAGAACAATGGTCACGAAATTATTGAAGATGGAACTGAAGTAAAAAGTTCCGAAATTAGTTTAATAAGAAGAAGAATATGAAGTGGCTGATAAAAGTTTACCTAGATAAAACTTCCTTTCATTCTATTAAGATGGAAATATTCCCCTGGTGTCAGAAAATAAAAACTGGAGAAATGTGGCTGTGTTTTTTGCATGTATGATTTTGGATAATGGGCGACCTTAATAATTATTATGAGTGTTATCGTTAAAAGTCTACGAAGGTGATTTAAGGCATATGAAGACAGGCCATGTTGAAGCTGTTTCTTCAAGAAAGAACCAATTTGATGGATTTTTTGGACCCTTTACATCATCATATCATAATATTTGGCATATCAACCTGGTCTAGTCATAGCCACCCTAAGTATTCTCTTCCAAACCTATCTATTCCTGGCGACTGTCCAACAATTTCTAATTTTAAGCCTTTGGACGTATTCTAAAACTCCATCCATCCACCTACCTTTAGGTCTTCTGACATTTCTTCTTCCATCTTGATGGTATATATTTTTTTAAATTCAGGATTGTTTCTGTTCGTAAATTAATTAGTCATTTTTTACATCTTACTTCATATTTTATGTTTCTTTAAACACGGGAACTAGTTTTCAAGAGAAAAATCTCTCTCATTTTCAACCGACATTATGACTACCGGATTTTTGTTGGAATCTCCATCAGTAACGTTGCCATCTGGTGTTGATTTGATGAACTTCAAGATGAAGTCACATTCATCAGGAATCTCGAAATTCATGGATCTAAATTTGTTCTTCTGAATATTATATTTTCTCCCAAATTGTCAATTCTAAATGTTTTTCCAAATATTTTAAAAGTTGGGCTTCTTTTTCAGTTTTAATGATTCTCCAATAAACTATATGCTGCAATAGCTGATTTTTCAATTTCACCATTTTTAACATTTCTAAAGTGTTCCTTAGTGCGAGTGTCCAAATTTCTTTTTGTTTTTCCTATGTATACATTATTGCAGTCCTTACAATTAATTTGATAAATTCCAGATTTTTTGCTATCTGGGGTGTTCAATTTCTTATTAGTTATTAATAGATTACCAAGGCTGAATTTACCTATCGGTGTCAATGTAATATTGAATTTCTTGAACAATTTTAAAAATTTGTGATGTATTTCAGGATGATAAGTAATTTTCTTAAATTGTTTTCCTTTATTTGAATCAGATTGTTTCTGTTATTTACACAGGTATCCTCAATCAAAATATACAATTTTTTTTTTCTTCCACACTTCCCGGTCTTGTGTGTCTGCTTCTGTCATATTTCTCTTCTTCATGTTGTCTTGAATTTCCTTTATCCACGTTGGCTTTGGTCTACCACGTTTCCCTTTTTCATTGTTTTAACAGTTTCACTATTATCCATTCTCTGGATATGTCCTGCCCATCTCAATCTGTCTAACAATGTATGGTGACTTCTATAAATGATATAATTCTTCATTATATTGTATTCACCATTCTCCTCTTTTCTCTTCTTAGAATTGTTTCTTTCAAAAACAGTATTTTCAGTCAAGTCCCAAGTCTCACTTCCATACATTAGCACAGGCTTTATTAATGTCTTATATAATCTTATTTTTGTGTTAAAAGCAAGATATTTCAATTTAAAATATTTTACCATTCCAGAGTAACATTTATTGGCATTTTGAATTCTCTTACTTATTTATTTTTTAATATCATTAGTGTTGTTAAATTGGGTTCCGAGATCTACAAAAATTTCAACTTTTTCGAATTCGACCCTTTACATACCAGATATTATCTCATAGGAGATGTCTGGTATATAAAGGATTCAAAAATCTATTAACCCTTAAATGACCAAGCATTAATTTCTCATGTCAGTTATTTGAATGTTGCGGACCGCGCTGAAAACGGTATGTTGCATAACTGTATGATGAAAGTTAAAAATTAAAATGTACCTGTTGGTAGGTGCCGTCGTCCTCAACTTTGTTAAAATATTGTATATAAAATTAACTGGAGCGCTTTCGGAAGTTATCTTCCATCTTCGGCAGGTTGAGCTTCCGCTACTCGTTGTTGTTGTGTACGGTGATGTATACTCCAACTGTTTGTAGCAGCAACTGACTTGTTTTTGATGATCTCGTATAATATTTTACTTGGTATTGATTACATAACTATTATTATTTGGGTATATTGTCAACATTAATAAAATTCATGATATAGTTCCGTCGAGGTATTATTCAAAATTAACATATAAAATTATGAAAGAATTACCTGAAAGGTCCTTCTCCTCAACTTAAAGATATAAAGATTACAGCAAAAGTGCTACAGGTAATTAATAATCTTAAAATTGAGGAGACGGACCTTTTAGGTAAATATCTCATGATTTATACTTTAATTTTGAGTACATTGTGAAATTCTGCACACATTATTTAAGTAATTTCTACTCGTTCATTTTCTTCTTATTAAAAATATCAAATAAATTAAACTAATTGGTGTATCCTATAGGATACATTTCCAATTTAAGGATTAAAGTGGTTCTTTCAAGAAGAAACAGATTCAACATAACCTGCCTTCATATGTCATTAATCCTGGCACTAAATATGGTGTAGCCAACCTATATTTGACAAATTTAGATGTAAATCTTTTATTGATGTCAAATGTTATCGCTTAAAAAACTGGATATATTTTGTGGGTGTGTGTTTTTTTTTTTTTGCATGCATGAGGGGAATATTGGACAATTTTTATTAAAATATTATTTTTTTTTGTGTTTGCATGGTTTGGAATTTATATCTTCAATCCTGATGTGAATTTACACAAACTTGTGTTTAATTGATTTCTTAAGCACGAACTAAAAATTATTTTTATAAAAAAGTTATTCTTGGACTAAACGACAGAACATCGGTCTTGAAACAACTGAGGATGTAACTGTTTAGGTTATGAAATTGGTCTAAAAAGAAGACAGGATATGAGATGAGGTGTATAGAATTTTATTTAAAATTTTAAACTTGATCTTATTTTCCATAATGATTGCTAAATGTGTTTGCATTGTTTGGAATTTATCTCTTCAATCCTGAAGTGAAATTACAATGAAATTTGTGTTTAATTTTTTAAGCACAAACAAAAAATTACTTTTGTAAAACAATTATTCTTGGACTAAACGACAGAATATCAGTCATGAAACTACTGAAGATGTAACTGTTTAGGTTAGAAAACTGGTCTAAAAAGTAGACATTCGTGTATGTTCGTCTTCTCGAATTCGAGTTTTTTCATCTTCTCGAATTCGAGTTTGCTCGTCTTCTCGAATTCGAGTATGTTCGTCTTCTCGAATTCGAGTTTGTTCGTCTTCTCGAATTCGAGTTTGTTCATATTCTCGAATTCGAGTTTGTTCATATTCTCGAATTCGAGTATGTTCGTCTTCTCGAATTCGAGTATGTTCGTCTTCTCGAATTCGAGTATGTTCGTCTTCTCGAATTCGAGTATGTTCGTCTTCTCGAATTCGAGTATGATCGACTTCTCGAATTCGAGTTTGTTCGTCTTCTCGAATTCGAGTATGTTCGTCTCCTCGAATTCGAGTATGTTCGTCTTCTCGAATTCGAGTATGTTCGTCTTCTCGAATTCGAGTATGTTCGTCTTCTCGATTTCGAGTTTGTTCGTCTTCTCGAATTCGAGTGTGTTCGTCTTCTCGAATTCCAGTGTGTTCGTCTTCTCGAATTCGAGTTTGTTCGTCTTCTCGAATTCGAGTGTGTTCGTCTTCTCGAATTCGAGTGTGTTCGTCTTCTCGAATTCGAGTTTGTTCGTCTTCTCGAATTCGAGTTTGTTCGTCTTCTCGAATTCGAGTTTGTTCGTCTTCTCGAATTCGAGTTTGTTCGTCTTCTCGAATTCGAGTGTGTTCGTCTTCTCGAATTCGAGTGTGTTCGTCTTCTCGAATTCGAGTGTGTTCGTCTTCTCGAATTCGAGTGTGTTCGTCTTCTCGAATTCGAGTGTGTTCGTCTTCTCGAATTCGAGTGTGTTCGTCTTCTCGAATTCGAGTGTGTTCGTCTTCTCGAATTCGAGTGTGTTCGTCTTCTCGAATTCGAGTGTGCTCGTCTTCTCGAATTCGAGTGTGGTCGCCTTCTCGAATTCGAGTGTGTTCGCCTTCTCGAATTCGAGTGTGGTCGCCTTCTCGAATTCGAGTGTGTTCGCCTTCTCGAATTCGAGTGTGTTCGTCTTCTCGAATTCGAGTGTGTTCGTCTTCTCGAATTCGAGTGTGTTCGTCTTCTCGAATTCGAGTGTGTTCGTCTTCTCGAATTCGAGTGTGTTCGTCTTCTCGAATTCGAGTGTGTTCGTCTTCTCGAATTCGAGTGTGTTCGTCTTCTCGAATTCGAGTGTGTTCGTCTTCTCGAATTCGAGTGTGTTCGTCTTCTCGAATTCGAGTGTGTTCGTCTTCTCGAATTCGAGTGTGCTCGTCTTCTCGAATTCGAGTGTGTTCGTCTTCTCGAATTCGAGTGTGCTCGCCTTCTCGAATTCGAGTGTGTTCGCCTTCTCGAATTCGAGTGTGCTCGCCTTCTCGAATTCGAGTGTGTTCGCCTTCTCGAATTCGAGTGTGTTCGCCTTCTCGAATTCGAGTGTGTTCGTCTTCTCGAATTCGAGTGTGTTCGTCTTCTCGAATTCGAGTGTGTTCGTCTTCTCGAATTCGAGTGTGTTCGTCTTCTCGAATTCGAGTGTGTTCGTCTTCTCGAAATCGAGTGTGTTCGTCTTCTCGAATTCGAGTGTGTTCGTCTTCTCGAATTCGAGTTTGTTCGTCTTCTCGAATTCGAGTGTGTTCGTCTTCTCGAATTCGAGTTTGTTCGTCTTCTCGAATTCGAGTGTGTGTTCGTCTTCCCGAATTCGAGTTTGTTCGTCTTTTTCTCGAATTCGAGTGTGTTCGTCTTCTCGAATTCGAGTGTGTTCGTCTTCTCGAATTCGAGTGTGTTCGTCTTCTCGAATTCGAGTGTGTTCGTCTTCTCGAATTCGAGTTTGTTCGTCTTCTCGAATTCGAGTGTGTTCGTCTTCTCGAATTCGAGTGTGTTCGTCTTCTCGAATTCGAGTTTGTTCGTCTTCTCGAATTCGAGTTTGTTCGTCTTCTCGAATTCGAGTTTGTTCGTCTTCTCGAATTCGAGTTTGTTCGTCTTCTCGAATTCGAGTGTGTTCGTCTTCTCGAATTCGAGTGTGTTCGTCTTCTCGAATTCGAGTGTGTTCGTCTTCTCGAATTCGAGTGTGTTCGTCTTCTCGAATTCGAGTGTGTTCGTCTTCTCGAATTCGAGTGTGTTCGTCTTCTCGAATTCGAGTGTTGTTCGTCTTCTCGAATTCGAGTGTGGTCGCCTTCTCGAATTCGAGTGTGTTCGTCTTCTCGAATTCGAGTTTGTTCGTCTTCTCGAATTCGAGTGTGTTCGTCTTCTCGAATTCGAGTGTGGTCGCCTTCTCGAATTCGAGTGTGTTCGTCTTCTCGAATTCGAGTTTGTTCGTCTTCTCGAATTCGAGTGTGTTCGTCTTCTCGAATTCGAGTGTGTTCGTCTTCTCGAATTCGAGTGTGTTCGTCTTCTCGAATTCGAGTGTGTTCGTCTTCTCGAAATTCGAGTGTGTTCGTCTTCTCGAATTCGAGTGTGTTCGTCTTCTCGAATTCGAGTGTGCTCGTCTTCTCGAATTCGAGTGTGGTCGCCTTCTCGAATTCGAGTGTGTTCGCCTTCTCGAATTCGAGTGTGTTCGTCTTCTCGAATTCGAGTGTGTTCGTCTTCTCGAATTCGAGTTTGTTCGTCTTCTCGAATTCGAGTGTGTTCGTCTTCTCGAATTCGAGTGTGTTCGTCTTCTCGAATTCGAGTGTGTTCGTCTTCTCGAATTCGAGTGTGTTCGTCTTCTCGAATTCGAGTGTATGTTCGTCTTCTCGAATTCGAGTGTGCTCGTCTTCTCGAATTCGAGTGTGTTCGTCTTCTCGAATTCGAGTATGTACGTCTTCTCGAATTCGAGTATGTTCGTCTTCTCGAATTCGAGTATGATCGACTTCTCGAATTCGAGTATGTTCGTCTTTTCTTGTCGACTGATGTTATGTCGATCAGAAGAACTGCTTCTTCCTTCCTCTGTTGGTGGACCAATGAACCTCCAGATCAAATCAGAAACCCCAGGAATTTCAAAGTTTATAAAAGAAGAAAAATTTATGAACTTAAAAATTCCCAGATTTTGATTTCATCTGGAGGTTCATCGGTCCACCAACAGAGGAAGCAAGAAGCAGTTCTTCTGATCGACATAACATCAGTCGACAAGAAATTACCGAAGATGAAGCTGCCAAGGCTTTGAAACCAGTATAATTAGAAAACTGGATATGAGATGGGGTATGAAACATTTTAATTTTAATCATAGAAGTTGACTATTTAAATAGGATAATGTCTATTTTTCATTAATTTTGACTATTATATTTTGTGTTACAGTTAATTGTACCTCCAGTTACCATGGTTTATCAAACACTGAATGTAGATTTTTTGTTTTAGATAACTGTGGAAACGTGTTGATCTATCACGTCTATGATTTACAGATTCAATTCCAGTCAAGAATACAGTTATATTTCAGATGAGGTAAATTTAAGAATGTTGCTTCCTTCAGATAGGAAGTTAACTTAGTGGTCCATGTACAGAGATGCGTGGCATTTTAAGGAATCTCAACATATGAAATGGATACCTCTGATAAATTTCCCACATTTAGGAGCTAATCCCCTTGTGTCAAAATTTAACTTGTAACAAAATGTTAAAATCTTAAACCTTTCTGTGTTTTGTTTTTTATAGGTGGTGAATATTACATTTGAGAACATATTTACAGGCTGCTATAAGCTGTATTATTGTACGCAAAAATCAGAGTTAAATCAGAAGTGTGGAAAGTTAGTGAAATATTTTAACACTGTCAAACAAGATGTAGAATATAATCGACCAACTATTATTTCACAACCCAATCCTGAAAAGTAAGATTTTTATTATACTTAGTAACTTCTTGTATTTTATTAATAGTGAGTGGGGAATATATTTTTAACGACTCACCACATATGATTTCAAATTTCTTTGATACCGGCGGTTTCAGACAATATCTTGTCCCTCTTCAATCATGACTGGAGAATATATTTTTAACGACTCACCTGATATGATTTCAAATTTCTTTGATACCGGCGGTTTCAGACAATATCTTGTCCCTCTTCAATCATGACTGGAGACTATATTTTTAATGACTCACCTGATATGATTTCAAATTTCTTTGATACCGGCGGTTTCAGACAATATCTTGTCCCTCTTCAGTCATGGCTGGAGAATATATTTTTAACGACTCGCCTCATATGATTTCAAATTTCTTTGATACCGGCGGTTTCAGACAATATCTTGTCCCTCTTCAGTCATGACTGGAGAATATATTTTTAATGACTCACCTCATATGATTTCAAATTTCTTTGATACCGGCGGTTTCAGACAATATCTTGTCCCTCTTCAGTCATGACTGGAGAATATATTTTTAACGACTCACCTGATATGATTTCAAATTTCTTTGATACCGGCGGTTTCAGACAATATCTTGTCCCTCTTCAATCATGACTGGAGAATATATTTTTAATGACTCACCTGATATGATTTCAAATTTCTTTGATACCGGCGGTTTCAGACAATATCTTGTCCCTCTTCAGTCATGACTGGAGAATATATTTTTAACGACTCACCTCATATGATTTCAAATTTCTTTGATACCGGCGGTTTCAGACAGTATCTTGTCCCTCTTCAGTCATGACTGGAGAATACATTTTTAATGACTCACCTCATATGATTTCAAATTTCTTTGATACCGGCGGTTTCAGACAATATCTTGTCCCTCTTCAGTCATGACTGGAGAATATATTTTTAATGACTCACCTCATATGATTTCAAATTTCTTTGATACCGGCGGTTTCAGACAATATCTTGTCCCTCTTCAGTCATGGCTGGAGAATATATTTTTAACGACTCACCTGATATGATTTCAAATTTCTTTGATACCGGCGGTTTCAGACAATATCTTGTCCCTCTTCAGTCATGACTGGAGAATATATTTTTAATGACTCACCTCATATGATTTCAAATTTCTTTGATACCGGCGGTTTCAGACAATATCTTGTCCCTCTTCAGTCATTGCTGGAGAATATATTTTTAACGACTCGCCTCATATGATTTCAAATTTCTTTGATACCGGCGGTTTCAGACAGTATCTTGTCCCTCTTCAATCATGACTGGTGAATATATTTTTAACGACTCACCTCATATGATTTCAAATTTCTTTGATACCGGCGGTTTCAGACAATATCTTGTCCCTCTTCAGTCATTACTGGAGAATATATTTTTAACGACTCACCTCATATGATTTCAAATTTCTTTGATACCGGCGGTTTCAGACAATATCTTATCCCTCTTCAGTCATGACTGGAGAATATATTTTTAACGACTCACCTCATATGATTTCAAATTTCTTTGATACCGGCGGTTTCAGACAATATCTTGTCCCTTTTCAGTCATGACTTCAAATTTCTTTGATACCGGTGGTTTCAGACAATATCTTGTCCCTTTTCAGTCATGAAACTGCCGGTATCAAAGAAATTTGAAATCATATGAGGTGAGTCGTTAAAAATATGTTCTCCACTCACTAATAATGATATAACCTCATAATGTTTACTTCCCAATATTAATTTAAATATAACTTGTTGTATATCTGGAGTTATGCCCTATCATAGCCAGTTAAGGCAATAAACTATAGCAATCAGCACATTTTATTTGATATATTTTACCAGAATTCACAATGGAAAATGGAAATATAGGTTATAACTAAAAGCATTGATTTTCCATGCAAATGCATGTTTTTATATAGGTCCTATATCAGGTGTCACCAATAAGATTTCATGGAGGTCCATTTTCAAAGTACTAAATTAAGTCGAGGTCTGGAACCACAGTTGATTAAACATATGAAGTTTTTTTTAAGTAACTAATATTATAAGGAAATTATTTAAGGGGAGCACTTTCTGCCTATCCCTGTAATGTTATATTCTAAGTTTTTTAGTTCACACATCTCCAGAACCCTTAACCTAAAACAACAATTTTTTGGGAGGATATTTTCATCCCTTCTGAAAACATTAAACTAAAAATTAATTTACCAAACCCATACAATTTTTAGTATATCATTTTTTTTTGTCATCATCATCATCTGGTCCACCGCTGTGGTCTCGAGGTAGCGTGCTGCCTTGTCACGCAGCGGGCCCAGGTTCGATCCCTGGTCGGGGCAGTTTTTCTGGGTGAGGTTTTTATCGGGGTTTTTCCTCACCTGTAAGACAAATGTCAGGAAAACTTTAAGGCCCAAACGGTCCCCGAAATCATATCGCCATCATCATCATGATCATCCTTATCATTATCATCATCACCCTTCACCGGTGTGGAAAGCAACGGGAAGCTACCACACCTACACAATTCCCTAGTAAAGCTGCAAGCATAGCATGAAAATGCTATGATTGCAGTGAAGGGCCTGCCTTCGGGCAGAATTACTATGAATGGATCATCCGGTATAATGGCAGCTGCTGACGTCTTCCAGAAACCAAATGCCATTCCTCTCTGTCCATCCATTTATCATCCTCCATTCCTCTGATATTCATAGCTGCTTGTACCTGTTCTATCCAAGTTTTCTTCGGTCTTCCTCTCTTCCTCCTTTCCATTGGGATCCATTCCATAACAATTTTTGGCAATCTTTGCTCTGGCATTCTTTTGACATGGCCATACCACTGTAATCTTTTCTTTTCTATAATGTCTACGATGTCCGGCTCCTCATCTACACCCATAATTTCCCTTACTTCTTTATTTCATATTCTATCCATTCTAGATTTTCCAGCTGATCTTCTTAAAACATTCATTTCTGTACTTAACATTCTTTTCATTTCCCTGGTAGGAATTTGCCAGACTTCAGCACCATATGTTAAAATGCTCTGAATTATGGTTTGATATATTTGGAATTTTCTATTTTTTTGTAATATTTTTGCTCCACCAAACAGAGTTTAAAGCATTTATTGCTTGTTTTGTTTGTACAATTCTATTTTTAATTTCCACTGTGTTATATTCTTTTTAATTGAGTAAATTTTTTTATACATTTTACACATTTTGAATAACAAATTATTTTTTTACTGGGTCAGAAATGAAAAATGCATTAATTTTTAGTTTAGAATTTAGATATACATGTGTGGTGTAAATATTATTTCCCTATGTTGTGTGGTTTCTGAGAAATGTGTACTAATATGACAAAAAAATAAAGCTGAGGAAATTAGCATTACAGTTGACCTTGTCATCAACCATACCTGATGCTGATTTAGAACATCCCAGCACCATAATCAGGATCATCTGCTTCTTCTAGGTTCCTTTTAAGGTTTCTCTTCTTTTTTCTGGCCACCTGGGACATGTCCAACAATGCCAAATCTGCTTTCTTCTACCGTTTCATGTACATTTGTCGAAGGCTTTTTAAATTATGTTATAGGTATGAATTGCACAAATTAAACAAAACTCATGGTAAATACTAAAACCCTCAGGGGTCCCCATCTAGGGAATATGTGGATGGCGACCAGAAGGTTCCCAAGCTGAGCAAAACATTGCTTCCACTTACTTGTGTTTTGCTGCTTACTTTTATCTTTAACTGATCTGGTATTTCTTCCTTTCTAGTACCAGATCCCTCTTTTTACTTTCCTATCCAATCTCAAATTAAACAAAACACATGGTAAACCCTCAGGGGTCCCCATCTAGGGAATATGTGGATGGCGACCACAAGGTTCCCAAGCTGAGCAAAACATTGCTTCCACTTACTTGTGTTTTGCTGCTTACTTTTATCTGTAACTGATCTGGTATTTCTTCCTTTCTAGTACCAGATCCCTCTTTTCACTTTCCTATACAATCTCCCTTGCCTGAGCTCTTGTTTTCTTCAACCCTGATGGTATTAGAGTATTTGAGGCCAAAGGGTTAATTTCTCTCTTTCCTTTAACCTCGTGGACACTCACTTTAAATGCCCACATAACCTGCATGTTCAAGTGTAGCCCCATTGCATCTTATAGCATAACCATTCATCTTCATTACGTATATCCAGCCATAGCTGACAACATGAATCCATAGCATGCTAAAAGGATACAGCACAGTTGTACATAGTTATTAATTCAAACAATTATTAATGATATTTAATTTTAGGAAGTTATATTTTGAGGTTACTTACTTACTTACTCACTGGCACTATCAAACCCGAAGGTTCATGGCCGCGCGGACATAAGCTCTCCATACATCCCTATCCTGAGCTAATGCTTTCCAATCATTCCCTGTATAATCTACTTCCCTCAAATCATAGTTAATGTTGTTCTCCCACCTCATTCTTGGTCTACCAACTGGGCGTTTTCCCTCTGGCTTTCATTCCCCATACGCGCAACATGTCCTGCCCATCGCAGTCTACGAGACTTAACTGTTCTTATTATATCTGGCTCCCTATAGAGACCATGTAGTTCATTGTTATGTAGTCTTCTCAATTCACCTGTCTGTTCATCTCTCTTTGGTCCAAAAATTTTCCTAAGAACTTTATTCTCAAATACTCGTAATCTCCTTTCCTCCCTTAAAGTAAGAGTCCATGTTTCGCACCCATATAATATAACTGGTAGAATAATAGTTTTATATATTTTCAGCTTAATGTTTTTTGAAAGGAGTTGGGACATCAAAAGTCTCTGCACTGCATAATAGCATGCATTTCCAGAATTGAGCCTATGTTTAATTTCTTTGTGCATCTCATTCCTATTTGTGATTATTGTTCCTAGGTATTTGAATTCAGCCACTTCCTCAAAATTTCCCTCATTTGTCATTAGCTGTCCATTTCCATTATATACTGAATTTCTACGTGTGACCATATATTTAGTTTTACTGATATTTACTTCCAGTCCTAATTTCTTAGTGTTACTCAATAGTGTGTGCGTGTTGGCCTTTAGTATCTCTTTGCTATCGGCCAGTAGTACTACATCATCAGCATAAACTAACAGCTTATTAATACCATCCAGTTTTAAGCCTTCCTCGTTCTCTAAAGATTTAATGGCATGCTCTAGTACAAAATTAAATAGTAGAGGAGATAGTGCATCTCCTTGCTTCAACCCATTCCGGATTTCAAAAGTGTCTGAAAACTGTTTGCCTTCACGTACCCTACTCTTTGAGCCATTTTTTAATTATATTATTTTTAGTCTGATCATCTTACCTCAATATTAATGTTGTTTTGTTCTTGGACATGTTTCAAAACAATTCTGTTTTATCATCAGCTTGTCCAGACTGGTTTATTTATGTTGCATTATGTTGCACAACCTGAATGTCGATGTCAGCTCCATCCTGTGGTTGGCCAAAGATATACCAATGGAGCGTGACCTTGTTTGAAGGTTCTTTGGCCAACCACAGGATGGAGCTGACATCGACATCCAGGTTGTGCAACATAATGCAACATAAATAAAACCAGTCTGGACAAGCTGACGATAAAACAGAATTGTTTTGAAACATGTTCAAGAACAAATCAACATTAATATTGAGGTAAGATGATCAGACTAAAAATAATATAATTAATAATGAGTTTATGATAAACTTAACATGTGGTCAGAGTAATATTGAAATATCTCATTTCACACAAATTTTGTGTTTTTCACGATAACAGGTTTCAAATGGAATCTTCAGTCTAATCTCCGACCATAAGCAGTATTGCCAACCAAGCCAAAATATTACTATCATGACTTGAAATTAAGTACAACTGGTTGTATTCAATGTTTAACCAGTTTTTAAAATTTGTATTAATTCGATATTTAACTGGTCCAGAAACCAAAGCTCCAGGGTCTAGATCTGGACTGCGGTCCGCCAATTGGTGACCCCTGTCCTATATTGTTAAATATTGCAATTATTTATTTTATGATTTATTGATTCAAAATAAACCTACTTTTATTGTGCATGTTTGAATTTTTTGGCCTCTTATTTAGTAAATTCATGCATAATGGAGGTTTGGAAGATTTTACATTCAATATAATCACGAACAGGAATGAGATGCACAAGGAAATTAAACATAGGCTCAATTCTGAAAATGCATGCTATTATGCATTACAGAGACTCTTGACTTCCCAACTCCTTTCAAAAAAACAAAAATGAAAATATATAAAATTATTATTCTACCAGTTATATTATATGGATGTGAAACATGGACTCTTACTTTAAGGGAGGAAAGGAGATTACGAGTATTTGAGAATAAAGTTTGTAGGAAAATTTTTGGACCAAAGAGAGATGGACAGGTGAATGGAGAAGACTACATAACAGTGAACTACATGGTCTTTATAGGAAGCTAGATATAATAAGAGCAGTTACGTCTTGTGGACTGCGATGGGCAGCACATGTGGCACAAATGGGGAATGAAAGGCGTGCATGGAAGCTTCTTGTATGAAAACCAGAGGGAAAACATCCAGTTGGGAGACCAACAATGAGGTGGGATAATAATATTAACTATGATTTGAGGGAAGTAGATTATACAGGGGATGATTGGAAAACATTAGCTCAAGATAGGGATCTATGGAGAGCTTTGTCTGCATGGCCATGATCCTATGGGCTCGATAATGCCAGTGAGTTAGTTATAATAATATTTTATCTTGTTAAAATAATTTTTTGTCATAAATTTAATTAAGTAACAGTAAATAAAAATATTTATTAAATTAATATTGGGAAGCTAAAGCTATTACTATGCTAGAAATAAGTAAATTAATAAACACAATTAAATTATTGTAAATCAATGGTAAAGAGAAAAATTTTTGCCTGAACCGGGAATTGAACCCCGAACCTTTAGCTTTCCGTGCTAATGCTCAGACCACTGAGTTAATCCAGGCCTCATTGCCATCCAAGCAAGAATTCTTCCTTTACCTTTACTCTACTGGCCCCACATTCAATTGCAATGAATCATCATTCACAAATACACAATGAATGGCTTCTACCTGAATGTGGGGCCAGTAGAGTAAAGGTAAAGGAAGGATTCTTGCTTGTATGGGAATGAGGCCTGGATTAGCTCAGTGGTCTGAGCATTAGCATGGAAAAAGCTAAAGGTTCGGGGTTCAATTCCTGGTTCAGGAAAACATTTTTCTCTTTACCATTGATTTAAAATAAAAACATTGCTTATAGTAATGAAGTTGGCATCACATTGGCAAACTATACAAGATTTGATGAAGTTCAGCTGACAGTGAGACCTGACAATTCATCAAACTGTAATTCAAGCAATGTTCATCGACAAACCATCTGGATATCTCGAGATGTAAGTATATTATAAAAGGCAGTTATTCTGTTAATTTATTTACAGTCTGATCATCTTACCTCAATATTAATGTTGATTTGTTCTTGGACATGTTTCAAAACAATTCTGTTTTATGGTCAGCTTGTCCAGACTGGTTAGATTTATGTTGCACTACCTGGATGTCGATGCCAGCTCCATCCTGTGGTTGGCCAAAGAACCTCCAAACAAGGTCATGCTCCGCCGGTATTTCAAAATTCATAATTCTGTTTTTGTTCTTCTAAATATAGATTTTTTCCAAAATAGTCAGCTCTTTTGCATTTTCTAACTGTTTTAATAATTTAGTGTCCGAATTTATATTATGTTTTTCAGACCAAACATAAGCAGCAACTGCAGATTTTTCTATTTCCCCATTTTTAATATTTCTTATGTATTCTTTGTTCTAATTTTTAGGTTTCTTTTTGTTTTTCCTATATATATATCTTTTCACAACCCGTGCATTCAATTTGATATATTCCTGATTTTTTATTTTTATCAGTTTTTTTCATTTTTGTTGGTTTTTATTAGTTTATTTAAACTGTAGTTATTTTTTGGTGTTAATTTAATATTAAACTTCTCAAATATCTTTTGGAATTTATTGTGTACCCAAGGGTGATATGTGAATTTTGTATATTTTTTCATTTTGTTATTTTGTATAACAATACTACATTTAATATACATGAAGAGCTAGAATTCAAATCAGAATATGTTAGGATAGACATACATTGATAATAGAATGATAAAAACTATATTATTTTGAGAGTTTAAACATTAGAACTCATAAAAATTAAATAAATGAGATGTATCAACACCTCATATTTTGTGTTCAAGCGCACAAACTGCTGTTTTCAAGATCGATGAAATACATTTTGTAAATACCGTACATTTAGAAATTTTAAATTTAATTGAAGTATATTCTATAAAGTAGAAATTTCGTGAAGATGGTTTTTTAAAATTGAAATTGATCCTCTAATGGCAGCGATGGCAATTTTAAAAAAGTACACTCTATCTAAATCTAAGGAATTCCAAAATTTAGCTAAGAATCCTGGTATAGTACCTCTTGCCCCGATCATCAATCCTGTGACAGTTATACTATCTAAATGGTATTTATCTTTGTAATAGACAACTGTTGGCTCAAATATGGCTTTCTTTTCAGAGTCAATTTCCTCAGGTTGGGCCACTTATGAGTTTCAAAATGAATTGAGGGATCTAATATCATCTTCTTAAATTGGAAGATGGTCTAAATACAATAATATATTTTCATCTATGACCACATCATGAATTTGCTCATAAGCTGTGTATCACAACTGTCAAATTTTGGTCTACATCTTCATGACCAAAAAATTGCAAAGTAGAATACAAACGTAGGAATGAACTTCCTTAGAAGAACAAAAGGCTGCACAAAATTGGATTGGATAAAGAATGAAGATATAAGAACAGAGTTAAATATATATCCATTGAATGAGAAAATAGAGAATATAGAGAGAAATGGTTTACACGTGTGGAAAGAATAAATGTAACAAGATTACCAAGAGCAGCATTCAACTATAAGCCAACAGGTTCAAGGAATGTAGAAAGACCAATGAAAAGATGGACAGAACAACTGTGAGGCAGAACAGGCAATTTTTGCCTACCCGTGAAGTGAAGAAGAAGAAGAAGAAGAAGAAGAAGAAGAAGAAGAATCTTCATTTTCAAAGTTGCCACCTGGAGTTGATTTGATGAACCTTGAGATCAAATCCCACTCACCGGGAACTTCAAATTTCATGGTTCTGAACTTGTTCTTCTAAATGTATATATTTTCCCAAACTGTCAGTTCTAAACGTTTTTCCAAATGTTTTAAAAGTTTAGCCTCTTTTTCAATTTTATGACTCTCTGCTAGAGAGAGCTGCAATTGCTGATTTTTTAATTTCACCATTTTCAGTATTTCTAAAATGTTCTTTAAAAAACCCTTTGGAATTGACAGTTTAGGAAAGTATATATATGTATATTGTGGCAAGAATTAATAGACTCTAAGTACTAAAATATAATTATACGATTAATAGTAATAACTGGAAGGTGCACAAACGTGCACATGAGTCTATTGCCAACATAGGAACCCTAAACAAATGGTACCTACCTCTCTAAGGTGTAATAAATAACAAGTGAATTTGGAGTGGGGTAAATGACTTTATGCCCTTATAAGGCAAGGACACGTGACAAAATTCTCTCGCACTCACACTCATACGTTCTACAAGAAGCAAGTTCTTCAGTAATCGTCCTCGGCCTTCAGTAAATTTTAAAATCTTAAGTATTTTAAAATCCGACATAATTAGTAACTCAGAATTTTAAGTGATATTAAATACACGTGGACTTAAATAAACTCATCAACTCCACTCCGAATATTAGTGAGATATAAAACGATTGTAATTAGTGCAAAATTATTCAATAAACTGGAGTAATAAATTCTAATTTATTTATAATTACATAAATAATATAAACATCCCTGAGTTATCATATTCTACCCTGAGCGAACTGGCACACAATATTCAGAAAAATAAGTTTAAATCCATGAATTTTTAAGTTCTTAGCAAGTGGGATTTGATCTCAAGGTTCATGAAATCAACTCCAGATGGCAATTTTGAAAATGAAGATGTAGACCGAAATTCGACAGTTGTGATACAAAGTTTATGAGGAACATTTTCTCCAACTCATTTATAAATTGAAAATACCTCATAGTTTTAAATTAAAATTTTTTACCTCACTTCATATTCCTCCACCGCTGTGGTCTCGAGATAGCGTGCTGCCTTGTCACACAGCGGACCTGGGTTCGATTCCCGGTCGGGACAGGCTTCTGGGTGAGGTTTTTTCGCAGTTTTTCCTCACCTGTAAGACAAATGTCAGGAAGCTTAGGGCCCAACGGTCCCCGAAAATCATCCGGCCATCATCCTTATCATTATCATCACCATCCTTCACTGGTGTGGAAAGCAATGGGAAGCTACCACACCTATAAATCCCTAGTAAAGCTGCAAAGCAATGCATGGAAATGCTATGATTGCAGTGAAAGACCTGCCCTCGGACAGAATTACTATGGATTTACTTCATATTCAATTAAACAGGTTTCAAAACCTAAGTGCTTTCATCTTCAGTAATATCTCGATCAATGTCATGTTGAGATGTTACTGAAGATGAGACCACCTGGGTTTTGAAACTGGTTAGATTAGAAGACTAGATACAAAGTGAGGTATGAAGAATGTTAATTTAAATCATAAATTTAACCTCACAGTGATTTTTCCTATAAAAATTCAAAGTGTTACTTCTCACTTTAATTTTGATTAAATTATTTTTGCTCTTGAGTCATTCTTGCAGAGAACTATCATCACTCAGACTTTTAATAGCTTGTATCAAGACGTACCATAACAAAGTAAAGGAAGTGTTTAATTTAATATTTAATTTCAGGAAGTTATATTTTGAGGTTATTTTAATTATATTATTTTTGGTCTGGACATCTTACCTCAATATTAATGTTGATTTGTTCTTGGACATGTTTCAAAATAATTCTGTTTTATCGTCAGCTTTCCCAGACTAGTCTCAATTCAAAACTGTACCAACAAATTAAACACTTAATTATATTATTTTTGATCTGGACATCTTACCTCAATATTAATGTTGATTTGTTCTTGGACATGTTTCAAAACAATTCTGTTTTATCGTCAGCTTTCCCAGACTAGTCTCAATTCAAAACTGTACCAACAAATTAAACACTTAATTATATTATTTTTGATCTGGACATCTTACCTCAATATTAATGTTGATTTGTTCTTGGACATGTTTCAAAACAATTCTGTTTTATCGTCAGCTTTCCCAGACTAGTCTCAATTCAAAACTGTACCAACAAATTAAACACTTAATTATATTATTTTTGATCTGGACATCTTACCTCAATATTAATGTTGATTGTTCTTGGACATGTTTCAAAACAATTCTGTTTTATCGTCAGCTTTCCCAGACTAGTCTCAATTCAAAACTGTACCAACAAATTAAACACTTAATTATATTATTTTTGATCTGGACATCTTACCTCAATATTAATGTTGATTTGTTCTTGGACATGTTTCAAAACAATTCTGTTTTATCGTCAGCTTTCCCAGACTAGTCTCAATTCAAAACTGTACCAACAAATTAAACACTTAATTATATTATTTTTGATCTGGACATCTTACCTCAATATTAATGTTGATTTGTTCTTGGACATGTTTCAAAACAATTCTGTTTTATCGTCAGCTTTCCCAGACTAGTCTCAATTCAAAACTGTACCAACAAATTAAACACTTAATTATATTTTTTTGATCTGGACATCTTACCTCAATATTAATGTTGATTTGTTCTTGGACATGTTTCAAAACAATTCTGTTTTATCGTCAGCTTTCCCAGACTAGTCTCAATTCAAAACTGTACCAACAAATTAAACACTTAATTATATTATTTTTGATCTGGACATCTTACCTCAATATTAATGTTGATTTGTTCTTGGACATGTTTCAAAACAATTCTGTTTTATCGTCAGCTTTCCCAGACTAGTCTCAATTCAAAACTGTACCAACAAATTAAACACTTAATTATATTATTTTGATCTGGACATCTTACCTCAATATTAATGTTGATTTGTTCTTGGACATGTTTCAAAACAATTCTGTTTTATCGTCAGCTTTCCCAGACTAGTCTCAATTCAAAACTGTACCAAACAAATTAAACACTTAATTATATTATTTTGATCTGGACATCTTACCTCAATATTAATGTTGATTTGTTCTTGGACATGTTTCAAAACAATTCTGTTTTATCGTCAGCTTTCCCAGACTAGTCTCAATTCAAAACTGTACCAACAAATTAAACACTTAATTATATTATTTTTGATCTGGACATCTTACCTCAATATTAATGTTGATTTGTTCTTGGACATGTTTCAAAACAATTCTGTTTTATCGTCAGCTTTCCCAGACTAGTCTCAATTCAAAACTGTACCAACAAATTAAACACTTAATTATATTATTTTTGATCTGGACATCTTACCTCAATATTAATGTTGATTTGTTCTTGGACATGATTCAAAACAATTCTGTTTTATCGTCAGCTTTCCCAGACTAGTCTCAATTCAAACTGTACCAACAAATTAAACACTTAATTATATTATTTTGATCTGGACATCTTACCTCAATATTAATGTTGATTTGTTCTTGGACATGTTTCAAAACAATTCTGTTTTATCGTCAGCTTTCCCAGACTAGTCTCAATTCAAAACTGTACCAACAAATTAAACACTTAATTATATTATTTTTGATCTGGACATCTTACCTCAATATTAATGTTGATTTGTTCTTGGACATGATTCAAAACAATTCTGTTTTATCGTCAGCTTTCCCAGACTAGTCTCAATTCAAAACTGTACCAACAAATTAAACACTTAATTATATTATTTTTGATCTGGACATCTTACCTCAATATTAATGTTGATTTGTTCTTGGACATGTTTCAAAACAATTCTGTTTTTATCGTCAGCTTTCCCAGACTAGTCTCAATTCAAAACTGTACCAACAAATTAAACACTTAATTATATTATTTTTGATCTGGACATCTTACCTCAATATTAATGTTGATTTGTTCTTGGACATGTTTCAAAACAATTCTGTTTTATCGTCAGCTTTCCCAGACTAGTCTCAATTCAAAACTGTACCAACAAATTAAACACTTAATTATATTATTTTTGATCTGGACATCTTACCTCAATATTAATGTTGATTTGTTCTTGGACATGATTCAAAACAATTCTGTTTTATCGTCAGCTTTCCCAGACTAGTCTCAATTCAAAACTGTACCAACAAATTAAACACTTAATTATATTATTTTTGATCTGGACATCTTACCTCAATATTAATGTTGATTTGTTCTTGGACATGTTCAAAACAATTCTGTTTTATCGTCAGCTTTCCCAGACTAGTCTCAATTCAAAACTGTACCAAAATTAAACACTTAATTATATTATTTTTGATCTGGACATCTTACCTCAATATTAATGTTGATTTGTTCTTGGACATGTTTCAAAACAATTCTGTTTTATCGTCAGCTTTCCCAGACTAGTCTCAATTCAAAACTGTACCAACAAATTAAACACTTAATTATATTATTTTTGATCTGGACATCTTACCTCAATATTAATGTTGATTTTTCTTGGACATGATTCAAAACAATTCTGTTTTATCGTCAGCTTTCCCAGACTAGTCTCAATTCAAAACTGTACCAACAAATTAAACACTTAATTATATTATTTTGATCTGGACATCTTACCTCAATATTAATGTTGATTTGTTCTTGGACATGATTCAAAACAATTCTGTTTTATCGTCAGCTTTCCCAGACTAGTCTCAATTCAAAACTGTACCAACAAATTAAACACTTAATTATATTATTTTTGATCTGGACATCTTACCTCAATATTAATGTTGATTTGTTCTTGGACATGATTCAAAACAATTCTGTTTTATCGTCAGCTTTCCCAGACTAGTCTCAATTCAAAACTGTACCAACAAATTAAACACTTAATTATATTATTTTTGATCTGGACATCTTACCTCAATATTAATGTTGATTTGTTCTTGGACTAGTCTGGGAAAGCTGACGATAAAACAGAATTGTTTTGAAACATGTCCAAGAACAAATCAACATTAATATTGAGGTAAGATGTCCAGACCAAAAATAATATAATTAAGTGTTTAATTTGTTGGTACTGTTTTGAATTAAGATACAAATTACTTGAGATATTAAAGAATACACTGAGCAACAAGAAATGAAAAAAAAATGTTTGTCTCAGAAAGAAAAATATGTGATTCTGATAGTATTATTTCTTCTGAATTTAAATATGATATCGGTTTTTCTCCATCGCACAAGGTTTTCGAGAGACAGGCATTTATTATAATTTCAAACATTTTAATATTTTCTACATTCGTAACTAGATTTAGATTTATTTAGCCTGGTGGAGTTAAAGCCATGTGGCCTTCTCTTCCACTCACCAGGACAAACATATGTTACATTAGAATATAACAATCTCAATTAACTCTAATATTAAATACTAAGTAAAAATTTGATCAAAAAGATAATAACTAATATATTATGATCTATAATACAACCAGTTAATGTAACTACACAATATTCAAACATTCGGACTCACCTAGAAAGTAAGAAATGACGATTTTCTGCTATATTTCACCCTGTGGAGCATCCCTCTTGATGGTCCAACTATAATTGGCCAGCATATTAGGATTCCATTTGCCTTGATATCTCTTTTCCATAACCGGAATCTCCTGATGAAAGTGTTCCCTGTGCTCATTTGGTTTTATTTTACAATGGACAAATGGACGAAAAAACATTTATTAAAAAATAATTATTTAAATCCAACTCTTTTGAATGGTGGCGAAGTATGGACGTTGAAACAGAAGGATATACAGAGACTTAGATCTGCTGAAATGAGATACCTTCGGAAGACTGCAGGATACACACTACTAGATCACAAAACAAATGAAGACATCTTAGAAAAATTACATATGGAACCTTTAGAAAACAAAATTTCTGATTATAAGTCAAGATGGATGCAACATCTTCATCGAATGGAAGATCACAGGATACTCAAACAAATGTTAAGATATCAACCTGCAGAAAGAAGAAGACCAGGACGTCCACTCAAAATACTTCTGGATGGTGTTTCTCTTGAGGCCAAAACAAGTCAACAATTGGCCTAAATTCGTGAATGTACTTTGATGATGATGATGTTGATTAATTGAAATTGAAATAAAAAAAACTGTGAGTGATGGAGAAATTCTGAATACATATTTGAAAACACAATAAAAAACTGCATTAAGTACAACTATTGGTACTCATGAGACGAAAATCATGTTGTCCTGTGTTATCATTAAATAATATAGGTCCTACCACCTATCTCAGAAAATAATGTGTTCAAATTAATAATTTTACAGGTAAGCAGAGAGCTGATGTGTAGAAGAAATTCAGATTGTCAAAACGACATGGAAAAGGTATGGTAGCAGGATGCCATTGGGGTAGTTTTCACGTTGTTTTCTCATAATAAAACAACAGAGATGATTATGTTAAACACCACAATAATTTTATTTAATTCTATAAAATCTTATTGACATTTCACTCACAAATTGCAGTAATAATTAATATTGTTTTAAAATTTATCTATCACACAATAATCACACTTTCTAATGAGTCTTGTAGTAAATACGTCCCTCGCCGTAGCTGAGTGGTTAAGGTAAGAAGCCTTGGCGCAGAGCTACAGGACTTGTGCTGGTTTGAGTCCTCATGGGAGAAGAAATTTTCTCATGGAATTTTGGCCAGTATGGGACCAGTGCCCACTCAGCATCGTGAGGCATTTGGGTAGCTACAGTAAGTAGGAATAACAATGAAACTACATGGTCGTTATAGCCACCCAGATATAATAAGAACAGTTAAGTCTCGTAGACTGCGATGGGCAGGACATGTTGCACGTATGGGGAATGAAAGACTTACATGGAAGCTTCTTGTAGGAAAGCCAGAGGGAAACAGCCCAGTTGGTAGACCAGGAATGAGGTGGGAGAATAACATTAACTATGATTTGAGGGAAGTAGATTATACAGGGAATGATTGGAAAGCATAAGCTCAGGATAGGGATATATGGAGAGCTTATGTCCGTGCGGCCATGAACTTATGGGTTCGATAGTGCCAGTGAGTAAGTAAGTACAATAAGTAGAGACTCCAGGTTGAGAAGACCAGTTATAATGGCTGGGGGACCCGGCATGCTGACCACATGTCACCCTACATTGGCTTATGGTCGTCTACCTCTGTGATTAACACATGTGGATGTAAGGCCAGCAGCCGGCTGGTAAGCCAAGGGCCTTCTAGGCCTGTTGCGCTTGGAGTTTTTTTTTTTGTAGTAAATACAATCATGTAATACATGTACCTTGGTTATGTTGTTGTTCTTCTTCTTCTACTTAATTTGTAGGATTTTCTTCCTGTTTATTTCCAAAATCACTCCTCAGAGGAAGACATATTGGATGTGCACTCACTGTCTATCCATCTCTTGGCTGGTCTTCCTCTTGTTCTTCTCTCGTCCATTGGTCTATCTTCTTTAGCTCTTTTTGCAAGTCAGTTTTCTTCCCATTCTTTCTATATGGCCCTTCCAATATTTTCGTATACCTATAATAAATTTGGTTATGTCTTGAATATGGCATTTGTCCCTAATTTCTGTGTTGTTTTTTTTTTATCAAATAATGTTTTCCCCTGAATAGTTCTTAAGATTTTCATTTCACATGTGCTTATTATTTGTTTAGTTTTTGTTGTATCAGCCCTAGTTTCTGCTCCATATACGATAATTGGTCGAACTATAATTTTGTATATGAGGGTTTTGCTTTCTATTGACATATGTGCTTATTATTTGTTTAGTTTGTGTTGTATCAGCCCTAGTTTCTGCTCCATATATGATAACTGGTCAAACTATAATTTTGTATATGCGGGTTTTGCTTTCTATTGACATATGTTGGTTATGTTAATTTATAAATTTTGTTTCTGTTTACAGAAGACAGAAGGTGATAAATGCAAGAAAATAGAGTGTTATGAAGAATCAGTATGTATGTTATATTTTTTCGTGAACTTTATTTCATTGTGGTAAGATTTAATAAGTATTCTAATCAATATTTTATTTTCTCTTTCAGGAAAATTCTATAAAATGTGAATTTAATGACATTAAACCTGGCAACTACTGTGTCCATGTAAGTAAGTTACAATTTTCTTAGTAAAATTGCAGACTTTCACGACAGGTATTTTGATTCATGTATTTTATGTCTTTCGGGCTAAATGACCGTGGTCTGGTTTTATTGACACTCGACGTTTCGTCTACTACTGCGGTAAAAATCCTGGGTGTTCTTTGACTTCTTAACTCTTCAAATGTCGGCTGCAGAATCTCCTGAGGATGTCTACCGCAGTAGTAGACGAAACATCGAGTTTTAATAAAACCAGACCACGGCCATTTAGCACGAAAGACATAAAATACATGAATTTTCTTAGCGTTTAATTTATGTAAAATTATATTTTACATGTTTTTTCAGTCTAACAACCTGGTGAAATATTTGATCTCCAAGCTTCTTTCCTCCATCTTAAGGCTGTCGGTCGTATGAAAATACATTAGTCTCTACTCAAATTACTTCCAATCACTGGTGAGCTGACTCACCGTGAGCAATTGCTGAGATCGAATTAACGGCCGACTTACCGGCCATGCATAAATGTTGACATTTTCGTAATATTGGCAACGAATTACCCAGAATTCTCAGCGATAAAACCACTTCCCTTATTTTCGTCTGCTATAGAGGAACGCATTTACGCTTGCGTCCCGCAAATAATACCGTATACAACGACGTCTGCGTCGCGAAATATTACGCCGATTCTCCTGTTCTTCCAGTTGAATTCTTTGGTAGACTCTATATCAAATTCCTCTTCTCCGCGTATACCGAAAACATGATCGAAGTCTTCAAGGTCCGACATCTTGGATAAAGCTGCAAAGGTTTCAAACTACATCGGTTACCATCGGTTCCTTCGGGATTTTCACGATAAGTTTCTATCTTGAGTTATGATCTTAAGGTACCTCGTCAGGTAGCTTACAATTATTATCGCATGAATAGATTTCTGAGTAAGCAAAATGTATTAAGATAAAACTTTCTCAGCAGAGAAGGCCTTTTACTGTCTAATGCGTTCAAACATTCGACCCTTAGGAAGTGACTAGAATGCCATGTCTTGTAATGTGTTTGAGAGGATTAGAGTACGTTTCCAGGGCTTAACCACCACCTCCTTCTTCTTATTCTTCTTCTTTCTTTGCAAGGATTAAATCTTTTTGGTACGTTCCGGCTCCAAGTATTATAGCTGCTCTGTCCATCTCTTCTTTGCACGTCCCTGATCTTAATATTTGGAGCTTGCCAATGATTAGAATTTTGCCCTGACTGCATTACTAGCACAGCGCAGAACTATCCTGGTGATAGGGCTGCTATCTTACAGCTTCCAGGACTGCGGGAGCTGATTCGAGTCATCTTCTCTAGACATATTGCCTTCTCCATGGCTCTCGAGCTACGTCTGCCCATGAGAAGCTGTCCAAATAACCTCCTTCCTAGCTAAAAAAACTGACACCAGGTTGTCATTGGGCCCAATCCTCCATTACCCTGGAACAGACTTTGAAGGAAAGAGAACGGTATCTCTTCAGGTTACTTGTCCTTTCTGGCTGCTTTAGGGAGACTTTGAACCATGAATACAGTTCAGATTTTTGAACTGTGCTTTTTTATTAATGTTCCACTCCTGACTTTCTTTCTCTTGGATCCCAATTTCTCATGTCCCAATCCCATGACTTCACCTGTGCTTCCTTCCATGTGCATACCTTTATCAACAAACTACTCATGCAGTCAGATAGTATCAGACAATGCAGATTGAGTTTTTGAACTGTTAAATTGGTCTAGTGGCCTAGGTTAGGTCAATTAGTACCATTTTTTAAATATTTTTTTCTATTAAGTTATGTAGATAGGAAATAACATTATGAGGTTTTTTAATTATATTATTTTTAGTCTGGACATCTTAACTCAATATTAATGTTGATTTGTTCTTGGACATGTTTCAAAACAATTCTGTTTTATCATCAGCTTTCCCAGACTGGTTTTATTTATGTTGCATTATGTTGCACAACCTGGATGTCGATGTCAGCTCCATCCTGTGGTTGGCCAAAGAACCTCCAAACATGGTCACGCTCCATCGGAATATCAAAATTCATAACTCTGTTTCTGTTCTTCTGAATATAAATTGTTTCCCAAATAGTCAGCTCTTTTGTATTTTCTAACTGTTTTAATAATTTAGTGTCTGAATTTATATTATGTTTTTCAGACCAAACATGAGCAGCAACTGCAGATTTTTCAATTTCTCCATTTTTAATATTTCTTATTTTTTTTAATATTGTTTATTTTTTCTATGTCTGGCTTGATGGGGTGTTTTGATTTATGTATATTGGTATATGGTATGTTTCTAATATTATTTACTTACTCACTGGCACTATCGAACCCATAGGTTAATGGCCACATGGACATAAACTCTCCATACATCCCTATCCTGAGCTAATGCTTTCCAATCATTCCCTGTATAGTCTACTTCCCTCAAATCATATTTAATATTATTCTCCCACCTCATTCTTGGTCTACCAATTGGGTGCTTTCCCTCTGGTTTTCTTACAAGAAACTTCCATGCACCTTTTTCATTCCCTATACATGCCACGTGTCCTGCCCATCGCAGTCTATGAGACTTAACTGTTCTTATTATATCTGGCTTCCTGTAAAGACCATGTAGTTCATTGTTATGTAGTCTTCTCCATTCACCTGTCTGTTCATCTCTCTTTGGTCCAAAAATTTTCCTAAGTACTTTATTCTCAAATACTTGTAATCTCCTTTCCTCCCTTAAAGTAAGAGTCCATATTTTGCAACCATATAATATAACGGATAGAATAATAGTTTCATATATTTTCAGTTTAACGTTTTTTCAAAGGAGTTGGGACATCAAAAGTCTCTGTAATGCATAATAGCATGCATTTCCAGAATTGAGCCTATGTTTAATTTCTTTGTGCATGTCATTCCTATTTGTGATTATCATTCCTAGGTATTTGAATTCAGCCACTTCCTAAAATTTCCCTCATTTGTCATTAACTTTCCTTTTGTTAAATTATTATGCACTAATATTTTATTTTAGGAAGTAATATTTTGAGGTTATTTTAATTAAATTATTTTTAGTCTGTTTTTCATTAATATTGAGATAAGATGAAAAACAGACTAAAAATAATTTAATTATTATGCACTGTTAGAAAAAATATTTAATTTTGTCTTTTTGCACAAATGTATTTCTGTTAATGCTAGCTTCTAAAAGACCTTTCAGAAACCAACTTTAACTTCAGCAGAAGGATGTGCACAAACCCTTCTGCTAAAGTTAGGAGTCTGAAAAATCTATATTTTTAAAAAATTTTAACCTAGTTGAGGACGATGACACCTGCCAGGCTATTTATTTATTTTAATATTTTATATTATGTCCACCTCTGTAGTCCCAAGGTAGCATGCTGCCTTGTCACACAGCGGGCCTGGGTTCAATCCCTGGTCAGAACAGTTTTCTGGGTGAGGTTTTTATTGGGGTTTTTCCTCACCTGTAAGACAAATGTCAGGAAACTTTAAGGCCCAAATGGTCCCCGAACATCATATGGCCATCGCAATCATCATCATTCATATTCATCTTTGATTAAGCTTAGGATTAAGGACTCTCCTGGCGCACCACTATCATCATCATCACCTATCATATCATCGAGGCAACATAACCCTGCCTTCCACGTGCCCCAACCTCAGAAGTGGGTTACAATTGTGCCAATGCCAGGAGAGAACACCAGAGATGTCCAAAAGGACAAACTGGGGCATTAAAAAATAATAACTGTCATTGTTTTCTTCAGGAACTTTAATCTTATGTTTTTTTATTATAATTGAAGCTCTTTATATTCTCTCTCTCTCTTTCTTTGACATGCAAGAGCCATTTTCTTATACCTAGCATTAGTTAGAATTTGGTCTATTTACATATTTTGCAAAAGAAAACAAGTGACATAAACCAGTGTAAATATGCCCATTGCTTTCTTACAGAAACGTAAAGCTATCTGATATCACAGAATTATCTTAACATCATTCAAGTTTCTGAAGAAGGCAGTGATGATTGTTTATGTCACATTTTTCTTTCTATGAATATATTATAAGAAAAAATAGATCATGGAAACTCCAGCCGACCTTTTAACTGATTATTTTTTTATTTAATTTTTCAGATGATCATAACAGATCAATATTGTGACAAAAATTGTGCTTTCCATCATCCATGTAAGTATATTTCATCAACAACAATCGCTGATAAAGCCCATGTGGCTTGTTCCAGTCTCATAAATTCTCATTCAAAAAGTTGAATACATATCTTTTTCGGTCTATCAACATTCCTGTCGCCTTTTGGTTTGTAATTAAGTATCATTTTTGGTGTGCGTTCACCTTTCATTCTTTGAACATGTTCTTCCCAGTTTTTCTTAGATTCCTTTATTTTATATAAAAGTTTAAAAATATTTAGCTCATTTCTAATATCTTCACTTCTTCTTTTATCTAGAAATTTGCAGCCAGTTACACTTCTCAGAAATCTCATTTCAGCTGCTTCTATGATCTTCTCTTTTAGTTAAAACACAAAATTCACTACCATATAGTAAAGGGACTGTCACTGCTTTATAAAATTTTTGTTTTGTTTCCTTTCTTCTATTTTTAAATATTCTTTTAATTGTGCCACATATATAATTAAATTTATTAAGTTTGATAAAAATTTCTTTATTTTTATAATAGGAGATTTCATATTGTTTAGTTTTTTCTTCACTCAACTCATACTTCTTAACTCCCAAGCTTGGGAGTTAAGAAGTTTGAGGTGAGTGAAGAAACAACTAAACAATATTAAAATAAACCTTATAGTGTTATTTCCTACCTACATAACTTAAGGAGATTTCATAACCCAGGTAGTTAAAATGGTTCTCTTGTTTAATGTGTTTCCCCCTCCAGAATTATTTTAGCTCTTACCGTATCTGATCCTTTAAAAGCTTTATTTCATAGTAAAAGTATATTTAATCAATTGAGTTGGTGTTTACTTGATGAAAATCCATATTTATCAATTAATTAATTAAATAAAAATAAAACGTAGTTTTATTTGATTTTCATATTTATTATATAATTCAGTGACAGCTGTTTCGGTACACTGTACCTTCTTCAGACATGTTAACAAATTATGAATTGTGTTCCAACTGATCTAAGCAACAATACAACAATATTTATTTAAATTTTTTAATTTAACAAAGGGGATTCATTCAAATCAAGTTGAGAATTTAACAGTTTTTTACTACTTTTAAATTTATTAATTTCTACAGCCTCCAAAAGATCTAACTTCTTACCCTTATCACAAATATGTAAAATTTCAAAATTTGGATCGAAACAATGATTAAATTGGAATAGGTGGTTAGCATATTTTGAATTTTCTAAATTTCTGTTATATGCTCTCATGTGTTCCTTTATCCGAGAGATAAAGGTCTACCAGTTTGTCCTATATAGACATTGTCACATGTGCCACACTTCAATTTATATACACCTGATAATTTTTCTTTTTTTGTTTTGGTTTTATTGTTTTTATTATATTTTGTAGAGTTTTATTAGTTTTAAATGCCACATTAATGTTCAACTTTTTAAAGTGTTTAGATATTTTATTTGAAAGTGGGCCTATGTATGACATTACGACATATTTCTTTATGTTTTCTTTGGGTAAAGGAAAAACTTTGTTAATTGCTTTTTTGTAATGAACCTTCTTAATTAAACATTCTATAATTTCAGGGTCGTAGCCATTATTAACAGCCAATTGTTTAATAATATTCAATTCATTATTATATTCCAAGGGTGAAAGTGGGACATTTAAAAGTCTATGAATGTAACTATTAAAGGCTGCCATCTTATGAGTATATGGGTGAAGAGAAGAACTATGGATAGTAGTATCAGTATGAGATGGTTTGTGAAAGATACCAAACTCAAACGTATTATCAATGTGTTTTATTGATAAATCCAAGAATTATTTGTTTCTCATTCCATTGTGAAATTAATACTTCTGTGAATGTCATTAATAAAATTTAAAAAGGAATTTAATTGTCTTTCAGTTCCTGTGAAGTAAATAAAAATAAAACTTAGTTTTATTTGATTTTCATATTTATTTAAGATATAATTCAGTGACAGCTGTTTTGGTTCACTGTACCTTCTTCAGACATTCATAATTTGTTAACATGTCTGAAGAAGGTACAGTGTACCGAAACAGCTGTCACTGAATTATATCTTAAATAAATATGAAATCAAATAAAACTAAGTTTTATTTTTATTTCATTGATAAAAGTATATTTCTACTTTCTTATTTATTTACTTACTCCAAGTATTAAAAATTCTTGCACAATTCTATAGTAATAAAATTCTTGAACTACCTTGGCTGCTTGCAGTGCACGCTGGGTATCAGCTAGTCTATCATAAAATTTAACATTTGTATTTCATGAAAATTGCTAGAAATTTATTATGATTACTTTGTATTTGGTTATAAAATATCAGAAAAAACTAATTTCTGATTATATGACTTTAATGAATGTAGCTACAATAGAAAATATTTTTGCATTGCAGTTGTAATGATGGAAAAAGAGAAGACAATACCAATTCCAGAATCCTCAATGTCGATCATCTATTTTGTTATAAGTGCAGTTATTTTTTTGTTACTTATTACTTCCATTGTTATTGTATTCATTATCCGGAGAAGGCGGAATAGTCTTCGGCAAGGTAAGCAAAAAAGTATTCCAGTCACTGCCACCTAAACTTCCAGCTCTCTTAGATTCACTCTTTTAAACAATTGACTCTCATAGTAACTTTCTTTTTAATCAATTGAGTTGGTGTTTACTTGATGAAAATCCATATTTATTAATTAAATAAAAATAAAACGTAGTTTTACTTGATTTTCATATTTATTAAGATATAATTCAGTGACAGCTGTTTCGGTACACTGTACCTTCTTCAGACATGTTAACAAATTATGAATTGTGTTCCAACTGATCTAAGCAACAATACAACAATATTTATTTAAATTTTTTAATTTAACAAAGGGGATTCATTCAAATCAAGTTGAGAATTTAACAGTTTTTTACTACTTTTAAATTTATTAATTTCTACAGCCTCCAAAAGATCTAACTTCTTACCCTTATCACAAATATGTAACATTTCAAAATTTGGATCGAAACAATGATTAAATTGGAATAGGTGGTTAGCATATTTTGAATTATCTAAATTTCTGTTATATGCTCTCATGTGTTCCTTTATCCAAGAGATAAAAGGTCTACCAGTTTGTCCTATATAGACATTGTCACATGTGCCACACTTCAATTTATATACACCTGATAATTTTTCTTTTTTTGTTTTGGTTTTATTGTTTTTTATTATATTTTGTAGAGTTTTATTAGTTTTAAATGCCACATTTCTTTTTAATTCACAAAAATAAATAAATTATCACACACATTTCATATGTTTAGGTTTTAATCTGACATTTCTAAAAGGTTTTTTTTTTTTTTCCAATTGCCCCAGGTTTGCCTTTGGACATTCCTGATTTCTCTCCTGGCATGGCGTACTTGTAATCCACTTCTGAGGTTGGGGCGCCTGGAAGGCAGGGTTACGTTACCCCGATGATATGATGGGTGATGGTGATGATAATGGTGCGCCAGGAGAGTCCCTATTCCTAAGCTTAACCTAAGATGAATATGAATGATGATGATTGCGATGGCCATATGATTTCGGGGACCGTTTGGGCCTTAAAGTTTTCCTGACATTTGTCTTACAGGTGAGGAAAAACCCTGATAAAAACCTCACCCAGAAAAACTGTCCCAACCGGGGATCGAACCCGGGCCTGCTGCGTGGCAAGGCAGCACGCTACCCCGAGACTACAGCAGTGGACATGTTTCTAAAAGTAGACTGCTGGATTTAGCTTGTTAGTTATCTATTTTTTCAATATAATTCAACAGTATTCTTGGAACCCTCAGGGATTCTATGCTGGAATTTTATCTCAAGATCTCTGGTTTTATACACCAGTGAGTGCTCTTGCCATTAGAGGTACTTAGACTTCCAATCTAAATGCAAATTTTGCTCTTATTTATACAATTCCCATGCATTAAAGGTTATGAACCTTTGTTCTACATGCCATCTGGTGGCTTCTTATCAAAAAGACTTTAAATGAAAATTAACATTACTACATAAAGCCAGTAAAGCTTTTTTTGATGTTATTTTTTTTTTATTCTAAATTTATCACTTTTATTTTTCTTTTTCCTCCAAAATAATAATGTGTAGGAAGATCTTGAACCCATCCTTATAAATTGCTCTTTTGCAAACCTTCAAAGAACTAAACTCAAATCTTTAATACCTGGAACTTTGGAAAAAGCACAGCAATATATCCTGACTACAACTCATCTTTGGACTCTAGCAGCTGGAATATACTACAAACATCGGGCGCTATATCCAGTTTTTTGTAAAATGAAGAACAATGTAGTGGAATGTTTTTTTATTATTAATTTAACACTTCTCACTGAAGGATAAATAATATTTGAAGAGAAAAATTTTCACCTAGACCGAGACTCGAACCCGGGACCTTTGGCTTTCCGGGCCAAACGCTCTACCAACTGAGCTACCGAGACAAGTTGCGGTCTAGATGCAAATTTTTCTCTTTATATGAGGGAATTACAACGTATAAAGAGAAAAATTTGCATCTAGATCGCAACTCGCCTCGGAAGCTCAGTTGATAGAGCATTTGGCCCAGAAAGTCAAAGGACCCGGGTTCGAGTCTTGGTGTAGGCGAAAAGTTTTCTCTTCAAATATAATGTAGTGGAACTTTGTGTTGTCAGCAAATATCTGGATACACTAAGAAGATAGAATAGAATAATCAATTGAGTTGGTGTTTACTTGATGAAAATCCATATTTATTAATTAAATAAAAATAAAACGTAGTTTTATTTGATTTTCATATTTATTATATAATTCAGTGACAGCTGTTTCGGTACACTGTACCTTCTTCAGACATGTTAACAAATTATGAATTGTGTTCCAACTGATCTAAGCAACAATACAACAATATTTATTTAAATTTTTTAATTTAACAAAGGGGATTCATTCATAACCACCTATTCCAATTTAATCATTGTTTCGATCCAAATTTTGAAATTTTACATATTTGTGATAAGGGTAAGAAGGTAGATCTTTTGGAGGCTGTAGAAATTAATAAATTTAAAAGTAGTAAAAAACTGTTAAATTCTCAACTTGATTTGAATGAATCCCCTTTGTTAAATTAAAAAAATTAAATAAATATTGTTGTATTGTTGCTTAGATCAGTTGGAACACAATTCATAATTTGTTAACATGTCTGAAGAAGGTACAGTGTACCGAAACAGCTGTCACTGAATTATATAATAAATATGAAATAAACCTATGTTTTATTTTTATTTAATTAATAGAATAGAATAATGTGTAGGAATGGAAAACGTTAAATTTAAAATCTCACAACAAAATTTGTACCTAAACTTGGATTTGAACCCAAGGTCTCTGATGTTATACACCAGATTTCTCGCCATTTCAGCTACTTAGACTTCCAATTTAATGCAAATATTTTGTCTTATTTACACAATTCCCATGCACCAAAGGCTATGAACCTTTGTTCTACACGTCATCTGGAGGCTTCTTATCAAGAAGACTGTAAATGGGAATTAACACTACTATATATATATGTCTGTCCCATGTTGTGGACAAGTGGTTAAGGCAAGATACCTTGTGTGCAGAGCTATGGGACTTGCGCTAGTTCGAGTCCCCATGGGGGAAGAAATTTTCTCATAGAATTTCAGCCAGTATGGGACCAGTGCCCACCCAGCATCGTGAGGCATTTGGGTAGCTACAATAAGTAGCGGCTCCAGGTTGAGAAGTCCAACTATAACGGCTGGGGGACCGACATGCTGACCACATGTCACTTCTACACTGGCTTATGATCGTCTACATCTGTGATTAATACATGTGGACATGAGGCCAGCAGCTGGCTGGTGGGCCAAGGGCCTTCTAGCCCTGTCGTGCTTGGAGTAAAAATATATATGTCTGTATTTTAAAATACAATAGGAAGTAACATTAAGAGGTTTGTTTGATACTTAAAACATTTTGTCTGTTCATTCTTACCTCTTAGAGTTGTTTTTGTCGAACATATGTTTCAGGTCTTCTTAGCCCCATCGTCAGCGATTACAGACTCATGAGAAAATTCAGTCTGTAATCGCTGACGATGGGGCTAAGGAGCCCTGAAACATATGTTCGACAAAAACAACTCTAAGAGGTAAGAATGAACAGACAAAATGTTTTAATTATATATGTCTGTATTAGAATGTTTGCTTATAACACTTCCTACCCAGGCTGCTAAGTAATGCTTACTGAATTGAGACCCCTATGGAGGGTAAAACTTTCTCCTAGAATTTCAGCTAGTGTATGGGACTTGTGTTGGCTGCGATGGACTAGTGGTTATGCTCCTTGCCTCTGGTTTTGAGGATCATGGGTTCAAACCTGGCCAGGCTCGATGGTTTTTTTTTTAGGATTGAAAAATCCAAGGAGCAAGTCCTCCAGGAGGCCTTGTATCTGAGTCTAAAGATTTTTAGGCAATAAAAGATCCTTAAGCCAGAATAAAGAGGCCTCTTAGCAAAATTTACTGACCTCCTTCATCCTAGTAATACCTTAATTGCCTACTAGATGTCTCATTGGGTCGATATGTTGACCGTATACCATTCATGACATCTTCTGTAATAAGCGTAACTAAATTATTATTAAATTAATGAGTCATTTTTACATCTTACCTCATATTTCATGTTTCTTTAAACATGGGAACTAGTTTTCAAGAGAAAACATCTCTCTCATTTTCAACCGACATTATGACTACCGGATTTTTGTTGGAATCTCCATCGATAACACTGCCATCTGGTGTTGATTTGATGGGCTGTTACAACATTGTAGATGTGGGACTTGTGCCCACCTGGTATTTTGATAAATTTGTATAGCTGCATAATTAGTAACTACCACATTGAAGAAGAAAAAGCTATAATGACTTGGAGATCTCATGAAGTGACCACATGTCACTCCTATTCTAGCAGGATGATTTTTCATTTGTGTTTTTATTGTCCATTCCATACTTCTCAATGATGGATAAATCGTATTTAGATCATCATCATCATCATGAACAAATTCGTTTTAGGCCATGTGGCCTGTACGGTAAACCTAGCGAAGATGGTCTTGATCTTTCCACCGATGTTTTGGTCTTCCTTGGTCCCTATGTCCAGTTGGGGTATATTGGAATGCCAATTTTGGAAGTCTATTTCTTGCCATTCTCCTCAGATGATTTTTCCATTCTTGTTGGTATCTTTGTATATCTTCATTTAAACTTGTTTCTCCAAGTTTTCTTCTGATAATAGTGTTCCTTTGGTGATCCAGTCTATTAACTCCTAACAATGATCGTAAGAAGCGCATTTGGCTTACTTGAAGTTTATGAGAGTTTCTTGTATTTAGATAATCTTATTTAAGGAGGACCTACACCTTTAGCCATTAAAAATATGGCATATTTAAATAATTTTTTCTCAGCAACAATGTTGGTTACAGAAATGAAATTTGGTATGACAGAAGAACTTTACATTCACATACCTTACTATTCCAAATTCTGCACACACATTTACCAACTTATTTAACAACACGTTTTCAACATTTATCGGCTCATCACAATTTAGGAACAAGATCACAAGACTCTTCTTTACTTTTGATACCACAACACAGGACCTGTCTGTACTCTGAATCTTACACAATATCTATGACTAGAGCATGGAACTCACTTCCCAGTCATGTCAGGGACTGTCAATCGCTATCATTATTTAAATCCAAATTAACTGATATCTTAGTTCGACACAATGAAAACATTAACTACATAACAACTATATAGAGCATTCCATTAATAATCATGTAGGAAGCTACTTACTTTATTTTATATCATTTTAATTTTATTATATTCTATGTTTTTTTGTTTTATTAGTATTAGATCACATCATCATTGTATTTTGTTTAGTCTGTATTTTAATAATATCTTAAAATTGTAATAAGTATGTAATTTTTGTATAATTTTACTATTCGCTGGTTGAGTGGAAGAGAAGGCCTTATGGCCTTAACTCTGCCAGCTAAAAGAAATCATTATTATTATTATTATTATTATTATTATTATTATTATATTATTATTATTATTATTATTATTATTATTATTATTATTATCTATATTACAATGTGAGCATGTTTGTGTACTTAACCCTCTGCATGCCACTGGTAAAATCTCTTGTGTCAGAGATTTAAATCACAACCGCCGATGTGATCGGCTTTGCAAGTAGTTTAAATATATTATCTGGCAGATAATGGACAGAAGCATCAGAGCCGAGCTAATCACCTCATGGCACCTAAAGGATTAAGTACAATCTAACTTCAGTCGCTATGGTTAATTAAATATTCAAAATGTCAACTGAAAATTTGACATTGTCTTGCCGTTTCCCTGATAATTTTGCTAAATTTCAATATATTTTAATAATTAATATTTTATTTTACTCATTAATGTTGTAGCTACAAAATATACTACAATTGTTTAATTATATAGAGTGTAAATATTTTATTTATCATAAGTAATGCCACGAGTGATTTCCAAAATTATCGATAAATTCTCGACTCACGAAGTGAGGAGTGAATTTATCTAGAGAATTTGGAAATCAAGAGTGGCATTTGTAAGGACTATTTAACGAATAAAATTAATCTGTTTACTCACAAATCATTATTTAACTACAGTTATTTTAAAATATTTATATATTTAATGTAAACGGCGATGTTTGAAAACAAATGAGAACCGATAGGTACGCTTCTACTGCTTCTTTTGTTTATCACTGCAACCAGATCATACTATTTATTGCCAAAGGAACGCAATATTGTAAGAATGCTCTCTAGTGGAGAAAAAATGAAACACATCAAACTGTATATTAATTCATTTCTGATATCGTATGATGTAAATATGACAATTATATTTTTCTGGATTATTACCTGGGAAAAAATACAATTAAGAAAGTGCAAACAGTGGTTTCTTTTTTTTTTTGTGGTATAATAAATTGCAACAAATGTTTTTATATTAACTCCTGCATGCGGCATGTGTTGACATTCATGCACTATATATACTGTACAATCTGGTAGCTGTATTCCTCACAGGCTCAGTCACTGCAAAATAATATTCAGACTGTTCAGAATACTAAAAAGGAGGAGCTTTCTTTAATATGGTAATTATAACACTGATAAATATTTCGTGAAACACGACTCTGATTGGTTGTAAAACAGAAATCATTGAAACGTGTTTGGTCATTGACTCCCATTTGGGGCATGAGTTAAATAGTCAGGGAAACTGTATTGAAAAAATGAAGTTACAGAAAACAAGCGAAAAACTTACCGAGGTTGTAGGTACCTTCTAAAATTAAAGGGCTCACTCGAGTGACAGCATTGCACATTTTTAAACATAACTCGAAAAGTATTACAGATATCAATGAAAATCTTTCACTAATTTAAAAATGAAGTTTCAATCTATATGAAAAAAAAAATTTAAAAATTACTTTGTTTGATCCTCAAAGGTGTAGGTCCCCCCTTAAAGAAGCCGCAATTTGCAAAGATAGAAGTAAAAGTTTCATAGCATTTGGTGCACAGGAATTGACAACGTATATAAGAGAAAAATTTGCATTTAGATTGGAACTCGCCCAGATAGCTCAGTTAGTTGATTGGTCTAAAAAGCCAAAGGCGCTGGGTTCGAGTCCCAGTCTGAGCGTATAATTTTTTTCTTCAAATATGTTTTTTTCATTTGTGTGTTGACACATGTGAATGTGAAGCTAATAGCTAGTCAGTAAGGATACCATAGAAAAAGTATTAATAATGTGTAAATTGAAAATGGAATGGTTTATTTCAGTGGTTATTGCCGATGATGATCGCAGCTGGTTTCAGAACACAGAAATTCTTCTGCTTTATCCACGAGACTGCAAAGCATTTATGTGTGCGATGGAAACGTTGAGAGAAATTTTACAGGAAAAGACTGGTTGCAAGGTATGAACTCGATCTTAAGTAATAAATAAATAATAGTTTAAAAAAACTAAAACAACACACTTTATTAGAAAACTGAACTAAAAAAGAAACATAATTTTAATTTCCAACACGCTTGGGATAAAATTAAAGTGGTCAACAAAAAAATCATCTCCAACACATCCAGAATAAAATTAGAGTTATCTACAAAAAAAAATATTACCCTCAAAAGCATGGGGTGCTCTATATCAATTAATATATTTGATAATAAACAGATATTGGTAAAAGTAAAGTCTCTAAGAAGAAAACGTAAAAACCATAAAAAGCACCCCACGCTTTTGATGGTAAAATTATTTTTTTTGTAGATAACTCTAGTTTTATTCTAGATGTGTTGGAGATGATTTTTTTGTTGACCACTTTAATTTTATCCCAAGCGTGTTGGAAATTAAAATTATTTTTCATTTTTTAGTTCGGTTTTCTAATAAAGCGTGTTGTTTTAGTTTTTTTAACTATTTATTATTTTTTATTTTTTAGTTTGGTTTTCTAATAAAGCGTGTTGTTTTAGTTTTTTAAAAACTATTATTTATTTATTAATTTTTAGTTTAATTGATTGTCATAAACCGGAATCCCATGAAAATTTAATTGCTTAATACTCTTCTAAAAAAATCCTCCGGGCCGGATTTGAACCAGCGACCTATGGATTACTGAAATTATATACCACTACAGTCCACCGCTCTACCAACTGAGCTGTTTCAACGATTGACTAAAAAGTCGATAAGTCTGCAACCTATTACACCAGTTTTTATTTTTTTTTATTTTCTGATGATTCTGGCCAGGATTTTAGAAACAATTTATGAAATTATTGTATTGTCATGGGTCCTTTACAAGTATACAAAGTTTCAAGTCGATCCAATGTTTTTAAGTGGGTGAAAATCGTGTTCAAAGATTCCGTTACATAGATACAGGTCCATTACATAGACAGATACAGGTCAAGCTAATATAAAGAGTGTAAAAATGACTCCATCATTGATGGATACATTTGTTGACATTAAACCTTTACATGTTTATGTCTGATGAGATGCTGTATTTCAGATGTGAATGATGTTTCAGGTTTACGACTGTTTTGACACACGTCACTCGGAAGATCTATCACTGAGCAAGGTGGACTGGTTGAGGAAACATGTGTTGCATCAGAACGTGAAGATAATCGTAGTGGAGACAGTATGTGCAGTTCTCCACCAGAGAGCTCTCATCCAACATAACAAATTGATTTACAAGGAACCAGTGTGGTTGGATGACCTGTTTCTCTTTGGTCTCAAATTGTTAACAGACAATTTGGACAGAAACAACTATCAGAAGGTGTTTGTTATCCGGTAAGTTCTATTTTATAAAATAACTAGCTAATACCCGGTATGTGCTGCCATGACTAAATAAATGAAAATTAATGTGCTATTATGTTTAGTTGAATAAGTGAAAGGAAAAATTTATACCGTAATTATTTTTAGATACCCTGTGCTGTTTACCCGGCATTCCCGGAAATCTACTCATCCTGATCTTCTTGGCATAAATGAGCTAAAAGACAAAAATTAATGTACTTCTTATGATTAGTCAAAAAAGAAAAATGAAAAATAATTATAAATATATATCGTAATTATTTTAAGATTCCCCGTGCTGATTACCCAGTGTTGCCCGAGAATCTACTTATTTCCATCTTCTTGGCATAAATGAGCTAAAAGACAAAATTCGTTATTGTGAGTTATCTGCAAAATAATACCCGTCATGTGCTGCTATGCTTGCACAGGAATCTACGTACTTGTCTCGATCTTCTTGGCATCAATGAAAGACAAAAATGGTTATTGTGAGTTATCCGTAAGAGATAAACATATGCTGTCCCAGACTTTTTTGTAGAGCTTTTTGAGGTATTAAATTCTGTGTACATTAATTTTGTGTATTTGTTATGTTTTAGGCAGCGTGAGCCATTTAAGTGTCCATAGAACAAGTTTTTTCATGTTTTCCACTACAAAGGGCAATTTTTAAGGGTGAGGGAGTTGAGTATCACAACTCTCTTATAGCCTATGTTCATTCCGGGAATCTCCTGAACTTTTTGCAAAAAACCCCATCACAATCGGATCAACGGTATGGCCACACATAAAATACGAACCAACAAACAAACAAACATTCATTTAAAATTCATCGGAGAACATATTGTTTAAACAACTCACCTCATAGGATTCATGCTTCCATGATATCGCGATTTCAAACATAGTCATGTTCATCGTCAGCCATAACTCCCACTTAACTGACGATGAACATGACTATGTTTGAAATTGCGATATCATGGAAGCATGAATCCTATGAGGTGAGTTGTTTAAACAATATGTTCTCCGATGAATTTTAATGATTATACCTCATAATGTTTACTTCCCAACATTAATTAAATATAAACATTCATTTATTAATTAAATAAAAATAAAACTTAGTTTTATTTGATTTTCATATTTATTATATAATTCAGTGACAGCTGTTTCGGTACACTGTACCTTCTTCAGACATGTTAACAAATTATGCAAACACCAACTCAATTGATTAAACATTCATTTTTATATATTAGATTTTCACCCTCTTATTTAGCAAATACAAACTACCAGCAAGGATTTTCATGATTTATAATATTAATTTATAAACTCAGCAAGTTTCTAAAATTTTTTATCACTATCAATAGACTTTTATGGAAATGGACAGCTAATGACAAATGAGGGAAATTTTGAGGAATTGGCTGAATTCAAATACCTAGGAACAATAATCACAAACAGGAATGAGCTGCACAAAGAAATTAAACATAGGCTCAATTCTGGAAATGCATGCTATTATGCATTGCAGAGACTTTTGATGTCCCAACTCCTTTCAAAAAACATTAAGCTGAAAATATATAAAACTATTGTTCTACCAGTTATACTATATGGGTGTGAAACATGGACTCTTACTTTAAGGGAGGAAAGGAGATTACGAGTATTTAAGAATAAAGTTCTTAGGAAAATTTTTGGACCAAAGAGAGATGAACAGACAGGTGAATGGAGAAGACTACATAACAATGAACTACATGGTCTTTATAGGAAGCCAGATATAATAAGAACAGTTAAGTCCCGTAGACTGCGATGGGCAGGACATGTTGCGCGTATGGGGAATGAAAGACGTGCATGGAAACTTCTTGTAGGAAAGCCAGAAGGAAAACGCCCAGTTGGTAGACCAAAAATGAGGTGGGAGAACAACATTAACTATGATTTGAGGGAAGTAGATTATACAGGGAATGATTGGAAAGCATTAGCTCAGGATAGGGATGTATGGAGAGCTTATGTCCGTGCGGCCATGAAGCTACGGGTTCGATAGTGCTAGTGAGTAAGTAAGTAAGTAAGTATCAATAGACTTTTCATATGCATAACTTGGTATGTGGAAGAATTTCTACAAACTTTTCATCACAGGGAATTTTTGCCAGAAATTACATTTTCATTACATACCAATATCACATTTTTGCCAGAAATTAAAATAAAATAAATAAATGAAAAATGTAAGATTCACTGGCTAAAAATTATGAAATAAAAAGGTACCCAAAAAAATTGAACACAATGAACTTTTCTATTAATTAATAGTGAGTGGAGAACATATTTTTAACGACTCACCTCATACTTGAGTGGAAGTCATGTCTGAAGAGGGACAAGATATTGTCTGAAACCATTGGTATCAAAGAAATTTGAAATTGTATGAGGTGAATCGTTAAAAATATGTTCTCCACTCACTATTAATGATATAACCTCATAATGGTAAAATCAAATGTTTTCTACATCTCCTCATACAATTCTTCTAAGTAGATCACGATTTCAAGACCATAACAGTCTCATCTTCAGTACTATTTTGGTGACTGATGTTATTTTATATATTAAATTTGGGAACAGAACACTTCAGAAACATAAAGAATGGAGAAATTGAAAAATCAGCTATAGGAGCACATAGTTTATTAGAGCATCATAGGATTGAAAAAGAAGCAAAACTTTTGAAACATCTATCAAAACCTTTAGATTTAGCAGTTTGGGAAAAAATATATATTAAAAAAAAACCATACTAGAACTATGAACTTCGAAATTTCAGATGAACCTAGCTTGATTACAAAGTTCTTCAAAAATACAACAGATGGCGGTTTAGAAAATGATTCATTAAATGAACACCAGATGGCAGTTTAAAAAATAATTCTTTAAAAGAACATCAGATGGCAGTTTGGATAATTATCAACAAAAGTAAAAATTGACAATCGTGAAAACAGCTGATGATGGTGATAAGAAATTGCCGATACTGCAGTGCTATATTTAAAGAAATATAGAAGTATGAGGTATGAAATAATCACGATTAATTTAATTCTTATGACTGATGTTATGTTGATCGGAAGAAACTCTTCTTCTTCCCTCTGTGGTGGACCGATAAACCTCTGGATCAAGTCAGAATTTGCAGAAATTTTGAAGTTCGTAAGTTTTCCTTTCTTTCTATGAATGTGGATTTTTTCCCAAACCACAAGTTCCTTTTGTTTAGCTATTTGTTTAATTAGACTGGGTTTGATTCAATTAAATGTCAAAAATGGAGAAGTGGAAAAGTCAGCAGTAGCTGCTCATGCTTGGTCCGAAAAACATTTAATTAAATCAAAAGCCAGTCTTAATTAAACAAATAGACAAACAAAAGGAACTCAAGGTTTGGGAAAAAATCCACATTCAGAAAAACAAAGAAAAACTTATGAACTTCGAAATTCCCGCAAATTCTGACCTCATCCAGAGGTTCATCGGTCCACCAATAGAGGGAAGAAGAAGAGTTTCTTTCGATCAACTTAACATCAGTTGCCAAAATAGTACTGAAGATGAGACCATTACAGTCTCGAAATCACAATCTACTTAGAAGCTTTGTATAAGGAGAGGTGGGAAACATTTGATTTTACCATAAATTAAACCTCATAGTGATTAATTCCTGTAAAAGTTAAATAACCTCATAATCATAAGAATTAAATTAATCGTGATTATTTCATACCTCATACTTCTATATTTCTTTAAATACAGCACTGCAGTATCAGCAATTTCTTATCACCATCATCAGCTATTTTCACGATTGATGATGGTGATAAGAAATTGCCGATACTGCAGTGCTGTATTTAAAGAAATATAGAAATATGAGGTATGAAATAATCACGATTAATTTAATTCTTATGAATTTGAACCTCATAATGTTAAAAATTCCCAAATTTAATATATAAACCTCTAATGTTTAATAATAATAATAATAATAGCTTTATTTTACCTGGCAGAGTTAAGGCCTTAAGGCCTTGTCTACCACTCAACCAGGTTTAAAAAATACAAAAGAAAAGTCTTAAATCTAAATTACAATATATATATATATATATATATATATAAATGATTACAAGTTATGAATACAATACAATTAATATTTATAATGTATTTTGATTTACTCTAAATTTAACGAATTAAATATATAATATATACAAGATATATAAAAAAACGAGGAAAAGATTAATGACATAGTATAAAATTAAATAAATAGAGAAAAATTTGAGTCAGGGGTTGCAAGCAATTCATCATTTGTCAGCTCAATGTTGCCAGTAGCAGAAAATAAAAATAAACTATGTACTGTAATAACTCTAATAAAATTAAAATAATTTAGCTAAATAAATAACTTAAAAAGTGAAAATAAAAACAAGTAAGTTGTCCTAAATAAAAAATAATAAACTTAAAACTTACCTAAATTAGAAATAAATTAACAATATAATTGTTAGCAAAGAAAAGACAAATAATGTAAACATATTTTACACTCAGGTCCTATCTAGTTGATATCCGTAGAAGATCTAATTTTGCGTTTTTTGCCATTTACTTTGGCTATGACGGCACCGTCCATTGTCCATACATTTTGAATACCGTATTTTTGTATACTGTCTTGTAGCAGGCGATAGTGACACTTCGTTAGGTCCTCGCGAACAGTGACCCCACTTCCTTTCAACTTTTTCTTGCTTAGAAAAACTTCACCGCGCTTGCGGTAACTAACATATTTCACTATTATAGCCCGCGGTCTTTCTGCATTACTAACACCAACACGGTGACTTCTGTCAATGTCTGTCACTGATAGATCGACACCGATTTTTTTGGCCACCTCGATGGCTTTCTGGTCAGTGTCCTCTCCGGCCTCTTCTTTTACACCAAAAATCCTGAGGCATTGACGTCTCTGGTATTGTTCTAAATCGTCTATTTTATTTTCCAACACCTCAATCTTTCTGTCTTTTGCATCGAGGGTCTTTTTCAGATCCTCAATTACCTTAGTGTTGTCCTGGATGGTCTTCTGCAGTTCCGCCACTACCTGGTCCCGCAACATGGACACAAACACCTGCAGAGTGCCGGGATCCTGTAGCGCCTCTTTCACCACACGTTTCACAGCTTCCTCCGTAGAACTTGTCGAATCGTTGTTTGAATTACGTGTGTTTTTACCCATGTTGTTAAATGTACACACTTTTGACACTAACTAATATAAATTTAAACTTAAACTGACTACGAACATGCAACTTTAACTATGAAATAACCAAGGCACCTGCTGAAAAGTAACTTAAAACCTGGAGCGTAACTTGTGCGTGTTAGTAGCTAGCCGCCTAAACATTAATTTAAATATATTTTCCATTAATATTTAAAGGACGTGACACTACGAGGTTTATTTTAATTAATAAATAGAGTTAGATGTTTTCATTATTAATTTAATACTTCTCACTGAAGGATCATCAATAGAAGCTCTACTGGCTTTTAAAATTAGTGTTTAAATTCCCAATAAATGTCTTCTTAACTAAGAAGCTGCCATTTGCATAGATAGAAGCCAAGGCTTCAAGCATCTGGTGCATGGGAATTACAACGTATATGAGAGAAAGATTTGCATCTAGATTGGAACTCGCACTGGCAGCTTAGTAGGTAAAGCATTTGGTATGGAAAACCAAAGGTCCTGGATTCGAGTCTCGGTCCTTTAAAATGAAATAGATTTAGATTTAACACCTCAGCTCATTATTGTAGATTTCTTAAAGACTTGTTTCGATGTATTTTCATATCATTTTCAATTCTATATGTAACTGTTGAATTGTTGGTTGGCAATCCTGTAGGTTGCTTCCTCTTCCCTCTGTTGGCTGACTGATGAACTTTCAAATTAAATCTTTTTTCCTGGGAACTTCAAAATTCATGATTTTCCTTTTATTTTTCTGAATGTGAATTTTCTAGCAAACTGTGAGTTCCTTAGATTTATCTAACTGTTTCAATAATTTGACCTTTGTTTCAATTCTGTGTTTTTCTGATCAAAAAAATTATACATAGGAAAAAAAAAAAAAAGGAACTTAAATATAAAATTGAAAAGACACCTTAGAAATGTTAAAAATGGGGTAATAGATAAATATGCAATAGCTGTACATGCATGGTCAGAAACAAAAGCCAAATTATTCAAATGGTCAGATAAATGTAAGGCACTCACAGTTTGGGACAAATAAAAGGAAAATAATCTTCTTCTTCTTCTTAATCATAATTTGTAGGATTTTCATTCTGTTTATTTCCAAAATCTTCTTGGAGGATGACTTATTGGTTGTGCATTCACTGTCTATCCATCTCTTGGCTGGTCTTCCTCTTGTTCTTCTCCCGTCCAGATTTAATTTGGCGCAACAAACATATGTCAATAGAAAGCAAAACCCGCGTATACAAAACTATAGTTTGACCAATTATCGTATATGGAGCAGAAACTAGGGCTGATACAACAGAAACTAAACAAATAATAAACACATGTGAAATGAAGATCTTAAGAACTATTCAGGGGAAAACATTATTTGATAAAATACACAACACAGAAATTAGGGACAAATGTCATATTCAAAGCATAACCAAATTTATTATAGATAGACAAAATTATTGGAAGGGTCATATAGAAAGAATGGAAGACAACCGACTTGCAAAAAGAGCTAAAAGAAAATAATGCATTTTGAAAAAGATTTAATATGCAAATTAATTAGTCAACTAACAGGGGGGAGCAGGAAGCAACCTACAGGATTGCCAAACACCAATTCAACAGTTTGATATAGAATTGAAAATGATGTGAAGATGCATTGAAACTAATCTTGAAGAAATCTACAGTTATGAGGTAAAATGTTAAATCTAACCATGTTTTTTAATTACAACAAACTTTTCTTTTAATGTAAAACATTACTTTTGTTTTATAGTGTTGAAGGTTTCAGTGGCGAGAAAGAGTCGTTAGATTACCTGACACCTTATACAAGATACATGATACCTCAATGTCTGGACTTGCTGCTAACAGATTTAAACCTGTAAGTATTCTGTGTAGCTCCAGGGGTTAGTATAAAGCATCATTCTCATTATTGGATGCCATTTTTTAGTTTGAAATCGAACAAGAATCAAATGTTTGCAGAAACTGTACTTTACCTTTCCCGATATGTTCACTAAGTCCTACAGAATAACACTTTTTAAGTAAAAATGACAAGAAAGTAAACAAGTTCCAAAAAATAAAAAATTAAGCATTGAAAGTACTGGTAAAATTCATGATAAAATTCCATTGAGGTATTAAGTCACAATAATAACATTTTAAAATAAAATTATAAAATAGTCATTGGAAGAAATTGCTATTTTGAGAGAAATCGATAATGACTTATTTCTGAATGAGAACATACCCAGTATGCACATTCCTCTATACAGAATAATCACAACAAATACAGACCTACTTCTATCTGCTGATGATGGGACTAGTCCCGAAAGGCCTACAAGCATTAAAACATCTTAAGTTGAGGAGACGGACCTGCTAGGTGACTATTTTATAATTTTATTTAAAAATTGTATTATTGAAAGTACTCTCCAGACAAAAAATATATAAATGGACATTTCGGTACAAGAATTACGTCTTACTGCGCAAAACTATACGTCATCGCATCTCCATCTCGAGTGTCATCTTTATGAACAGTGCCAAATGCTTTCCTATCTATCCTTTCCCTTCCTAGTGCGCACCCTGTGCTATCGCGCATTCCCTCTCTCCCTGTGAACTCTCATAAATAGCTGTGTTTTGTAACATCCGGGGATCATCTAAGTTGTCACTGACGGAGTCTGATCAGACCAGCTCAGGAGAGCTGCTTATGTTTGTTTAGTCCAGTAAGCCAGGGTGGGGACGCCAGGACAGTATTTCCCCCAACCCGAGGCTGGACTTAAGTGATTGATCATGTAAGTTGATTTATATCATATTTTTTTTTGTATAGATGATCAACTATGATTTCTTTTCTTTGTAAAGCGAATGTTTATTTATTTATCTTTATATCATATCTGACTATATTTTGACTCGCATTAAAAGCTTTAGTTGTGTTTTCTTACTCTGTGCCTATTCATTCAGCAGTTAACATAAGCCAGATATCAAAGTCAAAATCCAAAAGCTTGCTCAAGCGGGTGTTAGTTCCTTTATCCCAAAGCCCGGGCAAAGATGTCACAATTTGAACAATCTATGCTTTCCAATCAAAATAGTTATCAACAATAACGGTTTGATCCAGCACCTATACGGTGCAATTTCTGGTAGCATTGAGCGTGGTTGCACCGGTGCAAATTATGGTAGCAGTCAGCATGGTTATACAGCACAAAATTGTTTACCAGAGTGTGGTTCGATACGGCACATATATATATATATATATATATATACAAGAAATGTATGCATCATCCTTTGGTATACAATACGTTTCACAAAAACCTTTGCCCCCATCCCACATCAAATTGCCCCAGAAAAACTTATTACACCCATAATAAATTAATTAAAACTAGAGCGGCTGGAAGAAGCCACCGTTCTCCTGATCACTGTACCATCAGTCGCCAAGAAATTCCTGAAGATGACGGTGCGTAAGTTTCAAACCCACTATAATTAGCAGCCCTGGCTATGATGTGCGGTATTAGGGGGTGCTGAGTGATGGGTGAAAAAATAGCCCATTTGAGCTCCCACTTGGCATTTTTTTGTATTTTGTACTAAAAAATCGCCTGTGCTCTAATGTAATATGTTGGCAAAGTTTCAGAAACCTATGGCGCTTCTAAGTCCCCTAAATTAAATCAGAGTTAAAAGGCCGTGCCAGTTAAATACCACCTGCCATTGCAAATCTTTAAACTTGTTTTTCCATTCTTTTATTTCCACTGCATTTTTATACATTCAAAATTGAATGGAATTCAGAAATTTTGTCCCAGAAGGTTCAAATTTTTACTGCATGTCCTAAAAACAATGGGTAACAAAGTAGTGCATGGGTTTGATGATTGAAGTAGTATTTTAAGAAATAAAAAATAAAATGTATGCAATTATTAATTTTTTTCTAATTCTACGCATGAGGTACAACATTATATTTTTTCTCTCTTTGTATTTACATTATAAGAATTCTAATGCATGATGTTTTTCTAAATATTTTAGGGGTCTTGTAAAAAAATCAGACCATTTTTCTAAAAAATTGTGACACCCATTTAATTATAAATGCAAAATTTTTAAAATATAATATTTCATAATTTATAAGATTAATATCTCACAAGAATGAAACTTAAACATGTCATTATGTATCATGCAGTGAATGTTTGTGCAAAAAATCGAGTCTCTAGCTAAAAAAATGTAGAACATAGAAATTTCACCCACCATCCCCTTAAACATTTTAATTTAAATGTTTAATTAAAACTACAAAAATGAAAAGATTAACAACAGCAAAAAATCAGGAATTTTTCATGTAAAATGCAGAGATTGTTAAAAAATATGTGTAGATAAAACAAAAAGATACTTGAATGTTAGAACACCTTAGAAATGAGGAAGTAAAAAATGGGGAGATAGATAAATCTGCAGTAGCTTTTCATGCTTGGAGGACGTGTTAACACAAGACAGTATGTGATTTCATGACAGTACTGAATGGGTACTGAATTTATCTAGTCTCATTTTCATTCAATTTCTAACTTGCATTTAATTGATTCTGAAATGTCTTACCAATTTACACCATGTTCTAAAATGATGACTGGGTTTTAAGTATTTGGTATAGCTTTAAAAACGAAACTGGATGCGTGATTATTTGCTATAATGAAAGAAAAACTGTGAAAGTTTCATATCCTGTTTGCAGTAATTTGTTTCTTGTCATTATTACGTCACAGCGTTAAATTTGTGAAAATGGTGACTCCTGTGCAGAAGTCATTTTGTGTTTTGCAATTTGCGAGGTCTGGTTCCATTGTTGCAGTGCAGCGAGCTTTCCGATGGCAATTTTGAATTGATCCTCTGACGATAAGAGTATGCATCGGTGCTGTAGACAATTAGAAACAACTGCATGTATCTATTAAAGGAAAAGTCCAAGACGTCCACGAACACTATAATGTTCGATGGATAAGCCGCCGGTATGGATGATATGGTTTATTCCGACGGCCTCCACGACCTCCCGATCTTACACCTTGTGGTTTCTTCTTCTGGGCGTATGTGAAGGACCATGTGTACGTACCACCACTTCCCGTTGACCTTCCAGATTTGAGAAGAAGGATGTTGCTGATGTTGAATCCATTACTCCAAATATGCTGTCCAAGATTTGGGAGGAATCTGACTATCGGCTAGATGTGTGCAGTGTAACTAAAGGTGCTCACATCAAACATTTATAAAGTATGTTATGAAAACTCGAACAGTTTCTCTTTAATCCCATGTGAGTTTTGTATATATATATATATATATATATATATATATATATATCATCATCATCATCATCATCCAGGAATTAAGCCTGTTGGCTCATTCCAGTTTCATGAAAGCTAGAATTGTTAATTGTTCAGACCATCTTCTGTGTGGGTGACCATCATTTCTCCTTCCGTGCGGTTTACAATTTAGCAATAATTTTGGAAATCTTCCTTCTAGCATTCTATCAATATGTTCTTTCCAGTCATTCCTATATTTAATTATTCGGTCTGTAAGTTTGAAAATATTTAGTTCCTTTCTTATATCTTCATTTCTTTTCTTATCCAGCAGAATATATCCTGCTATATTTCTTAAAAATCGCATCTCATCTGCTTCCAATCTTTGTTCTTGTCTTTTAGTGATTGTCCAACATTCTGATCCATACATCAATACAGGAACAGCCATTACTTTATAAAATTTAATTTTTGTTTCTTTTCTTGTGTTTTTAAGGGTTCTTTTAATAGTGCCACACATTAGATTAAATTTATTTATTTTGTCATTAATATCTTCAGTTTTAACACATGTTAAATTGAAACGTAGATGTTTAAAACTGTTCACCTGCTCTAAAATTTTATTATCAATATATATATATATATATATATATATATATCATGTAAAGGAAATTAAACAACTTTGAAACCCCGTCCATCATTTTGGTTACAAGATAACAAAAATTATTAACTTTTTTAACAAATTGATTTAATGTTACTGGGTATACTAAATTGTGAATTTTGTTCCAGACAAAATATGCAGGAGAACATAAGAGAAAAAGAAGAAGAAGAAGAAGAAGAAGAAGAAGAAGAAAGTTTGTTGAGGTTTGAGCATGATTTGAATGACCTAATTAACTACAGAACACACAATCCTGAATATCTGCAGCATCTGCTATCCTTAGATTGAAACGTAAGAATATATTCACCTATTGACAAACATGCCAGTAATTGTATTCCCTGATTACATTAATATACTACGTGTATGTGTTGGCTGCAGTGGACTAGTGGTTTATTATGTTTAAGAAAGAAATATAAACACTCGATCCGGGACTTGAACCCTGGATCTATGATTATAAACATCAGTATGATACAAATTACATCATCCAAGCCACAATAAGAATATCAATATTTCTTTTCTCTTATACAATTCTTGTTCATCCGAAGATCGATAGCTGTCATTTCCAACACGCCTACAGATATCTTCTATTCAGAAGTATTTTTATTTACTATTTAACTCATGTCCCAAATGGGAGTCAATGACCAATCTCATTTCAATGATTTTTTATTTACAACCAATCACAGTTGTGTTTCGCCTAAAATTTACCAACTAAAGTTTACCATAATAAAGAAAGCACCTCCTTTTTAACATTCTGAATAGGTCATAGCATTATTTTGCAGTGACTGACTCTCTAAGAAATACGGCTACTAGATTGTATATATAGTGAATGAATGTCAACAGAAAGTGCATACGAGAGATAATATAAAATCATTTGTAACAATTGATTATACCACAAAAAAAACACTGTTTGCACTTTCTTAAATGAATTATTTTCCAGGAAATGATGCAGAAAAATATAATTGACATATTTACATCATAGTACATCAGAAATTAATTAATACCTATAATGTTGGTTATAAATTTCTCCACTAGGGTGCATTCTTACAACATTGCAATCTTTTGGCAATAAATAATATTATGATCTGGTTGCAGTGATGAACAAAAGAAGCAAATGAAGCGTACCAATCATTTCTCATTTGTTTTCAAACAGTGTCATTTACATTAAAAATAGGAATATTTTAAAATAACTATATTTAAATAATGATTTGTGAGTAAACAGCTTAATTTTATTCATTAAATAGTCCTAACAAATGCCATATTAGCTGATTATTATGACAATGTATCAGATGAAGCATTGGCGTAGTCTTCAATTCTTTTAAGATATTGGTGTTTCTTTTCCGATCCCATCTGGTGTAACCCGCTGTTCTGCGCATGAATCTCATTTCACAAGCTGTTATTCTGTTTCATGTTGTCTTTTTAGTGTCCATGCTTCACTACCATAGGTCAACACTGGTCTAGCCAAAGTGTTATATAAACGTAATCTGGTATATTTTTGGACAAGGGATGGTTTCATAACTTGATTAATAATTCCCAAACTTTTATTATAACTAGTATTTTTTTCAGGGATATCGTTTTCATCCCAGATAGAGAGATAAGAAGATTTTTCTCTTCAAATATAATTTATCCTTCAATGAGAAGTGTTAAATTAATAATAAAATCGTCAATAGAAGCTCCAATGGCTTTATAAAGTAGTGTTAAATTCCCAATAAATGTCTTCTTACCTAAGAAGCCGCCATTTGCAAAGATAGAAGCTATGGTTTCAAGCATTTGGCGCAAGGGAATTACAACGTATATAAGAGAAAAATTTGCATCTAGATCGCAACTTGCCTCGGTAGTTCAGTTGGTAGAGCACTTGGCCCAGAAAGCCAAGGGTCCCGGGTTCAAGTCTCGGTCTAGGCGAAAATTTTTCTCTTCAAATATAAAATATCCAAGATATTTAAATTGATTAGATCTCTCTAAAATTTTATTCTGGAGACTATTCAGCATATATTAAAACATTTAATATTCTAAAACGGTCCATTCTTGTACCTACATTAACATTACTTTTCCAGTTTTGAATGATGTCATTAATATATAAATTAAAAAGAATGGGTAATAAACTATACCCTTATCTTATACCTCTATACAACTGATTCAATTGTAATTTATTTTCAGACTGTAAAATGACTGTTTTGGAAGGTGAGATTGAAAATAGATGGAGTGCCATTAGCAGAATAGCTCAACAATTTCATACAACCCACCGTTGTGATCTCTGAAGATGTAGAGATGTAGAAAACTCTAGTTAGATACGTCATAAAATAATCTTTGCTTCTCTGAAACTTCAGGTGTGAGATGTTTCAGACCAAACAATTTTTTATTAAATTACAAATTAATTGAAAATATTAGTATTTTTCATTTGTAACTTCCTACCTCGTGTACAGCCTTTGAAGAAATGATGGTGCAACTCTTGATGATGGAAAATTATAAGTTTTGAAGAACGATTTACACAAGTAAGTTGTTATGTGTGCTGAATCCTTTGAGTTCAAATTGGGTAGCGTAAGTCTTTTTTCATTCAGTATTCGTATTGTTCGCTTCAGTGGAGTAGTTGGTAGATGCTGTCTTACGACGATGCTGTCCCAGGCTCGATCCTCCTCAGGAATATTTTTTTAAAATAACGTCGTTACTTTTTAATAATTCCTACATGTTACCAGGCTTCATTAAATAAATAAATAAATAAATATCATCATCATGAACAAATTCGTTTTAGGCCATATGGCCTGTATGGTAAACCTAGCGAAGATGGTCTTGATCTTTCCACCGATGTTTTGGTCTTCCTTGGTCCCTATGTCCAGTTGCGGTATATTGGAATGCCAATTTTGGAAGTCTATTTCTTGCCATTCTCCTCAGATGATTTTTCCATTCTTGTTGGCATCTTTGTACATCTTCATTTAAACTTGTTACTCCAAGTTTTCCTCTGATAATAGTGTTCCTTTGGTGATCCAGTCTATTAACTCCTAACAATGATCGTAAGAAGCGCATTTGGCTTACTTGAAGTTTATGAGAGTTTCTTTTATTTAAAATCCAAATTTCACTTCCGTATTTTAGAGCAGCTTTTGATGTGATGTTATGTAATCTTAGTTTTGTCTCTGTCCTCATCTGTTTACCAAAATGTCTTCGTATTACCCCATTCATTTTATTATATTTTTGTAATTTTGAATCAATGTCACTCTTATACTCTGCAAATACACTTCCTAAGTAAGAGAAATCTGACACTTGTTCTATAATTTTTCCATCAATCTCAATTTTCACCCGTTGTATGTTTTTTCCACACATTGCCATTGTTTTGGATTTTGAAGTGGAAATTTTCATATTATATTTGCTGGCAATTTTGAATAATTGATACACTGCTATTTTTATATATATATATATATATATATATATAGGAAAATAAATTAATTGAAGGGAAAAGGTCATATATACGAGTAGAAAATGAATAATGATTGTAACATCTCATTACTTCGATTACAAAACAAAATACATAACAAGATTGTTTATTTCCACAATTAATGCAAAACGCGTCTGATTAATTTAAATTAAGTCAAGTTAATATCTAATTTCAATACACAAGTAAGTCCTGGCGTATTGTATCACTTTATACAGACTATTTCTAGCAGGGACGGTTGTGATGTAGAGGAGGGAACGTCTGTTTCCGATGCATGAGGTCGCATGTTCGATCCCGCTGCCATGCTTTTTGCTCTCTCTCTCTCTCTCTCTCTCTCTCTCTCTCTCTCTCTCTCTCTCTCTCTCTCTCTCTATATATATATATATATATATATATATATATATATATATATATATATATATATCAACTTTTATAAGATTCATGATGTGTTCCGTTGAGGTATTATTCAAAATTAAAATATAAAATTATGGAATATTCACCTGAAAGGTCCGTCTCCTCAACTTAATTAGTTATTTAACTGTAGCGCTTTATCGTCGGCAGGATTCCTGCCGATGATGAGACAAGTCCCGAAAGTGTTACAGTTAAATAATTAATTAAGTTGAGGAGATGGACCTTTCAGGTGAATATTCCATAATTTTATATTTTAATTCTATCACTCTATATATATATATATATATATATATCTAGCTCTATCTCTCTCTTTCTCTCTCTCTCTCTCTCTCTCTCTCTCTTTCTCTTTCTCTCTGCCTCTCTCTCTTTCTCTTTCTCTCTGCCTCTCTCTCTCTCATCCTTATTTCAATTTATTGAATTTCTTTTCTTTTATTTGTTTTGCTTTGTTTTATTTACAGCATTTACCACACTACTTATTTATGCAAAATAATTTTCCCCTGCAGGACACACAACGAAATAGAGTGGATTTTATTTCCTCAAATAGTTGTGCACTTGTGAACCAAGTAGTTGACCTCTGATCATGTGCAATGGCTTCATTCATGGACTTAAAAAATATCTGTGCATCTTTGTTCTTTCAGAGGCTGTACGTATGGCATTATCTTAACTCATTTCAAAATATTTAAGTTAAATGACATAACTAACTTGTACATACAGTAAATGATCCCACTATAGACCTCAAGAGGCCCTTAGGGCAGTAGTAGATTAAGGCTCCAACCTTCCTAGAAAATCAGCATGAGATATGAGCAGGATTGTCAACCCTGCATGACTGCCACCTTTACCCCCAGAACAAATGCATGGTACACGTTTCCATAAACTTGATTACAATCAAGAGTTGATATCAAGAAAGCTCTAGTTTGATCAGATCAGATATCCAGAAATGGTGCTGCAGATGGAGTGTGCGCCTTCCAAGAAATTGGCAATGCATAGTTGACTTGGCAAGAGACTATAAATGAAGTTCATAATGTTAAAAAGTAACCTAAATAAATTTTTTGTGTTGTTACCTCAGTGTTTCTGTTACTTATGCCCTAGTATTTTTAGGTAGCTAAATTTTCCTAGATATTGATTTTCCAAGAAAAGTTATTAAATTATACACACTCAAGACCATCGACCCCTTTGGCCATAATGTGTGTAGATTAATTTTTTTTTTCCTATTGAAATGTGTAAAACATGAGAGAAATTTTCATTAAATGCATTATCATAATCTGTCACGAATTAGGCCTTATTATTTGGCCCCATATAGCAGCCATTTAATAAGTCTTCCTGTCCTTTGGGTTATATTGCATCATCATTTTTGGGATTCTTGAATTATCCAGTCTTTTTACATGGTGTAGCTAGTCTAGTTTAATTTATATCTTTTGAGTTTTTTTTTCTACTGATTTTACTTCCAATTGTTCTAAAATTTCTTCATTCTTTTTTTTTTATCTAAAAGAGTGTACCCTATTGTTCTTCTGAGAAATTTCATTTTAGTTTCTTTGATTCTGCTCCTTCCTCTTTTTCTTAATGTCCAAATCTCACTTCCGTATAAAAGGGAGGGCAATGTTAGGCTATTACATATTTTTATTCTTGTGGATTTTTGTACTAGCTTTTTATGTATTATTTATTACTCCTAAGATTTGTGTAAATTTGATGATTTTCTTGTTCACATCTTTTTCATTTTTATATGATACTAGCTGATACCTGGTGTGCACTGCTACACCTAAATAAATGATAATATGATTTTGCATTTAGTTGAATAAGTATATAAAGGTAAAGTGATCCCACTATAGGCCTCAGGAGGCCCTTGGGGTAGTAGGAGGTTAAGGCTCCCACTTTTTCTTGACAATCGGCACTTGATGTCAGCCGGGTTGTCAGCCCTGCGTGACGGCCGCCTTTACCCCAGAACAAGCGTCTGGTACTCATTTCAGTTAGAGGCTGAGTCGACCCTAGGGCCATAGTGCCGCCAGAAGGTTTGGGTCAGTTTAAAAATCCTGACCCCACCGGGACTCGAACCCTCGACCTTCCGGCTTGTAACGCAGTGCCTTAACCACTACGCTACGGCGTGCCCCCTGAATAAGTATATATATATATATATATATATATATAATTGAAATTGAAATGTTACATGTTTGTGATAAAGGTAAGAAGTTAGATCTTTTGGAGGCTGTAGAAATTAATAAATTTAAAAGTAGTAACAAACTGTTAAATTCTCAACTTGATTTGAATGAATCCCCTTTGTTAAATTAAAAAATTTAAATAAATATTGTTGTATTGTTGCTTAGATCAGTTGGAACACAATTCATAATTTGTTAACATGTCTGAAGAAGGTACAGTGTACCGAAACAGCTGTCACTGAATTATATAATAAATATGAAAATCAAATAAAACTATATTTTATTTTTATGTAATTAATAAAAAAACATACATTCATTTTTATATATATTGGATTTTGCAACCTAAATAGTTGACATTTTTCACTAAATACACATTATCTAAAACAATTTATCTGTTTTTTGTAGGTAGTTTTGTAAGTAGTTTTGTAAGTAGTTTAATAATCTTGGTGTTTTTAATTTTTTTTTTCAATGCCATCAATAACTCTTAAAAAAAAATTGATTCATAATTAATTGATGCAGTTATTTTGATTTAAACACTAAATTTCCTTAGGGATAACAGCGTAATTTTATTTGAGAACTCATATCGATATTAAAGATTGTGACATCTGTGTTGAATTAAGATTATTATTGTCTTTTATGACATTTCTGACTTCCTCCCCTGGCATTTGCGGAAATTGTAATTGATTCCTTAGGTTGGGGCAACTGAAAGGTGGAGTTACGTTACCCCAATGATACAATGTAAAATAACTGGTAATGAGCACCAGGAGAGTTCTTAACGTAAACTTAACCTAATTTTCAGACCGTGGGCAAACACAGGAATAATTTCCAGCTAAACTTTACAACGTGTGACACTACTTTTTTAAAATTCCTTCATAAACCCCTGTCAAATTTTATTCTTAGGGTTACTTACTTACTGACTGGCACTATCGAACCCGTAGGTTCATGGCCGCACGGACATAAGCTCTCCATACATCCCTATCCTGAGCTAATGCTTTCCAATCATTCCCTGTATAATCTACTTCCCTCAAATCATAGTTAATGTTATTCTCCCACCTCATTCTTGGTCTACCAACTGGGTGTTTTCCCTCTGGCTTTCCTACAAGAAGCCTCCATGCAAGTCTTTCATTCCCCATGCGTGCAACATGTCCTGCCCATCGCAGTCTATGAGACTTAATTGTTCTTATTATATCTGGCTTCCTATAAAGACCATGTAGTTCATTGTTATGTAGTCTTCTCCATTCATTATTCTTAGGGTTTCATTATTAAAATTATTTCCCACCATTTACAATGAACTTTACATTTTTTCTAACGATTATTTCAATACCTTACTCTACTGATCCCACATTCAATTGCAATGAATCATCATTCACAAATGCCCAATGAATGGCTTCTACCTGAAGAAGACATGAAGGGACTCCACACAGCTATAATAATATTTTCTTCTATGATATTTAATTACATAATATGAAGATGAGGCAGCCATATTGATTTTAACAAATATTCTATACAAGAACAAACATTGTTCCAGTGCAGCCAACATAGAGTATGTATGTACTAATTAATTCAACACATATACTTCAGAATTTCAGAACTTACTATTTATTTTTGGACATTGCATTCTTTCACAGGTTAGAGTGCTTAAATTGTGTTTGGTTAGCTTTAAGGTTGGTCTTTCACAGGTTATTATAGTATTTAAATTGCATTAGGTTAGCTTTTAGGTTCGTTAAATATCGTGTATATGTTGGCTGCATCCCATGATTTCATAGTGTAAACCGCTTCATGTTTGTTGGCGAATGCGCATGGCGTATGATTGTAAATTAGAAAATTTTTCATATCACATGTAAAGTATTTCCCAATTCCCTTTAAGAAAAAATTCCTATGATCTGACCGGGAATCAAATCCGGGATCACATGAACTGTAGTCAGAAATGCTTACCACTAGCCCCATGAGGCTGGTTTTCTAGTGAAATAGTAAAAAAGTGAGAACATATGTAATGTTGGTAACGTTATGTTTGAAACATCCTATAACTGTGTGGATATCAAGGGTCAAAGGGCAGTCTGATTTAATATTGCTACTGGATTCATCATACATTTTACAAGAAAGGTCATCATACATTTAAGAGGTGTCGTGATAAAATTTTCCATTCTCACAGCTAAACACAAGTTTAAAGTCATTAAATAAGGCATTGATTGTTGACAAGACACATAATGTAGTCCTACATTGTTTTATAGTCTATATTAGTCACAAATTTGAATGTTGTCTTTAGTCTAATTTTATAAAGGACTTGCTTTCTCTCTTCAAGCATTACCAGAGTGGATTTTCACAATAATTAAATAATAACAATGACTATTTAACTCATGCCCAAATGGGAGTCAATGACCAATCACATATCAATGATTTTTGATTTACAACCAATCACATTCGTTTTTCACCTTGATTTTATCAGTTTAATTTTATCACTTTAAAATCAAGCTCCTCCTTTTTAACATTCTGAATAGGTCATAGCATCATCTTGCAGTGATTACATGTGGCTACCAGATTTTATATATAGTGCACCTTATCGTGGTTGCGGGAGATAATATAAAAACATTTGTAGCAATTGACTATACCACAAAAAAAAACAACTGTTTGCTGCACATTCTTAAACATATTTTTTCCCAGGTAATAACGTTCCAGAAAAATAGAATTGACATACTTACATCATAGAACATCAGAAATTAATTAATATACAGTTTGAGATGTTTCATTTTTTCCTACTAGGGTGCATTCTTACAATATTGCAATCCTTTGGCAATAAATAATATGATTTAGTTGCAGTGATAAAACAAGTGAAACATAACGTTTCTCATTTGTTTTTAAACATTCACCGGTTACATTAAATAGAGAAATATTTAAAATAATAATGTTAAATAATGATTTAGAGTACACAGCTTAATTTATCGTTAAAATGTCCTAATAAATCACAACTTGTCGATTTTCAAAATTCTTTAGATAAATGGAAATCACTCGTGGCATGACTTATGATAAATGTAGGCTTTAATGGCCAGGTCTTGAGTTCTCTTGTTAGTTAGTATTCTGAACTAAAAAATTGGCCGTGCCGTCTAGTTTAAATAGAACAAGACTGGACCAGGGCCCCCAGAAGACCAACTAAATAAGAAGAAAGAAGAAGAAGAAGAAGAAGAAGGAGGATGAGAGGGGAGGAGTAGGAGGAGGATGAGGAGGAGGAGGAGAGGAAGAGAGGAAGAGGAAGAGGGGAAGAGAAGAGACGAAGAGAAGAGACGAGAAGAAGAGAGAAGAGAAGAAGAAGAAGAAGAAAACGACGAAAAGAAAAGAAGAAGAGAGGGAAGAAGAAG